>JAOTQR010140452.1:82805-187805 GCA_025774065.1 Solanum ossicruentum | reverse complement strand
TTGGGTTGACTAATGCACCGACCATCTTCATGGACCTAATGAATAGGGTCTTCAAACCCTACCTTGATTCCTTTGTTATGGTCTTCATTGATGATACTTTGATCTATTCACATAGTAGGGAAGAGCATATGGGCCATTAGAGGGTTGTGTTGCAAAGATTGAGGTAGGGGCGATTGTATGCTAAATATGACAAGTGTGAGTTTTGGTTGGGGGAGGTTGCATTCTTGGGTCATGTGGTGTCGGGGGATGGCATTAAAGTGGATCCTAAGAAGTCCGATGTGATTAGGAATTGGCCTAGACCATTGACCCCATCGGATATTGGGAGTTTCTTGGGCCTTGCGGGTTACTATAGAAGTTTTGTGAATAGGTTCTCCTTCATTGCTTCTCCTATGACAAAATTAACTCAAAACAAGGTTATGTTTGCATGGACTGACGAATGTGAGAAAAGCATCCAAATATTGAAAGATAGACTTATGTCCCCTCCTATATTGTCACTACTGGATGGGTTTGAGGGTTTTATTGTGTATTGTAATGCATCTAGAGTTGGTTTGGGTTGTGTGCTAATACAAAATGTAATGTCATAGCCTATGCTTCTAGGAAACCAAAAGTGCATGAAAAGAACTACCCTACTCATTATCTTGAATTAGCCGCCTTGGTGTTTGCATTAAAGATTTGACATCATTATTTGTATGGGTGCATGTTGATGTCTTCATCGATCATAAGAGCCTTCAATATGTCTTCACTCAAAAAGATCTCAACTTGAGACAAAGAAAGTGACTAGAACTCTTTAAGGACTATGACATGAGTGTGCATTACCATCCCGGTACGGAAAATGTTGTGGCAGATGCTTTGAGTCGAGTGTCTATGGATAGCCTAGCTCATGTGGATGGTGGTGATAGGGAGATGGCTAGAGAGGTGCATACATTGGGTAGATTGGGGGTAAGGTTGGAAGATGTGGGTAATGGTGTTGTTGTTGTTGATGGTTCCAAATCTTTATTGGTTGATAAGGTGATAGCAAAACAAGATCTAGACTCCTTCTTGCTTGAATTGAAGGCCTTGGTGAAAGAGGGCAAAATAGAGGTTTTCTCCCGAGGGGGAGATGGGGCCCTTAGATACCAAGGTAGGTTGTGTGTGCCATGTGTTGATGGTTTCAGGGAAAGAATTCTTGATGAGGCCCATAATTCTCCTTATTCTATCCACCCCAGTTCCACTAAAATATATAGAGACTTGAGGGATATGTATTGATAGGGAGGCATGAAGAGGGACATTGCTAAAGTTTTGTCCAGTTGCCACAGTTGTGAACAAGTCAAAGCAGAACATCAAAGGCTGGGTGGCCTTACCCAAGACATAGAGATTCCTACTTGGAAGTGGGAGGTGATTAATATGGATTTTGAGGTTGGGTTGCCAAGACTAGGAAAGGTTTTGATTCTATATGAGTAGTGGTTGATAGGATGACGAAATCAGCTCACTTTCTACTGTTTAAAACTACAGATGGGGCTAAAGAGTATGCAAGGTTGTACATCCATGAGTTAGTGAGGTTACATGGGGTTCCTTTATCCATTATATCGGATCGTGGTGCACAATTTACTTCACAATTTTGGAAGTCTTTTCAAAGGGGTCTTGGTACCAAAGTTCACCTTAGTACTCCTTCCACTCTCAAACGGATGACCAAGCTGAAAGGACAATTCAAACACTTGAGGATATGCTTAGGGCTTGTGTCTTGGAGCTTAAGGGTAGTTGGGATTACCATCTACCATTGATTGAGTTTGCCCACAACAATATCTATCACTCTAACATTGGTATGGCTCCTTTTGGGGCTCTTTATGGGAGATGTTGTAAATCATCGGTGGATTGGTTTGAGGTTGGAGAGGTGGCTTTATTGGGGACAAATTTGGTTATAGAAGCTCTTGAGATGGTTAAGATGATTAGGGAAAGGTTGAGAAAGGTCCAAAGTCATCAAAAATCATACGCCGATGTAAGAAGGAAAGACCTTGAGTTTGAAATGGGTGATTGGGTCAATTTCAAGTATTCTCTAATGAAAGGTGTGGTCCATTTTGGTAAAAAGGGGAAGTTGACCCCAAAGTATGTTGGTCCTTATGAGGTGATAGAGAGCGTTGGTGAGGTAGCTTACGAGTTGAAGTTTCCTAGTGAAATGAATTTGGTCCATTCAGTATTTCATATTTCTATGTTGAGGAATTGTGTTCGTAATCCTAATGCCATTGTGCCTCTTGATGTTATGGGTGTTGTTGAGGATATCTTGACCTATGATGAGGTTCCAATTCAGATCTTGGATAGGCAAGTAAAGAGATTGAGGAACAAGGAGGTGGCATCCGTTAAGGTCCTTTGGATGAACCACAAGTTGAAAGTGCCACATGGGAGGCCGAAGCGGACGTTCAAAATAGGTATCATTATCTTTTCCGCTCCACTCAAGCATAAGGTACTAATCCTAAGTCCCATATGTGATTTCAAGTCTTACATTTCATCCCCTATGTCATTCATATTCATGCATTTTTAAGTTGGTAAACTTATGATGGTTTTACACTTATGTTGAGAATTTGAAAATGGTGTTTTACATGTTATATTACATTCTTGTTGGGGCTGATTTGTTAATGGTCACTCTTGTCTTATACGACTCTTTTACATTCGGGAACGAATGTTCCCAAGGGGGAGATATTATAACGACCCCAAAAAGTGCCCCAAAATATGCTTCGGGATTCCCAGAATTTTAATTTCCATATATCTAAAAGTCGTTCATTATTTTGAAAATCTAACTACATATTTGTTATCAAGGGGTCAAAATTAGGTGAAAAAGATCAAATCTCGATTTAAGAGCGAAAAAATAGCAATTTCAATTTTTGAAAATGCAAACTCTAGTGAGGTTTCCGCATTGCCTCCACAATGCACCAAGGGTGCGCTCATGTGTAATTCCTTATCCGCATCCTCTTTGCGACATGGAGAGGTGTATTTTCCTGGCAGTGTTTTTCTTGTGCGGTCCAATTATTCTAAGTGTTGGGCCCAAGTTTTTGTCAAGCGAGTTTTTATCTATACTTAGCCAGATTTCACCTTTTTATCATCCTAAACATTTCCCAATATTCCCCAAAACACTTAGCCGTATTTTCACTCCAAAATTCAAGACTCAAAATCCTAATCCGAAACTAAGGATTTTCTTCAACCTTCAATCCTCCATTTTCAAAGTTCACCACGAACTTCTCCAAAAGCTAAGGTATGTGGTGTTGAACCATTGGGTCCTTCCACCCATGGTTCCGCAACCTCATTTTTAATAATATTGCATGATTTAAAGTTGATTTTACATGTGGGTCTTATATGATGAGAAATTTACTGCACAATGATTTTTGTTCATGAATGTCTGGTTGTTTAGTATGTTTTGAGCTCCAAATCTTGGATCTAATTTTGGATTTGATGTGAATGTCTTTGGGGTGTTGCAAGGTATTGATTCATGATTTTACAATAGATTTTCTTACATGATTTCATTTCTAAATTGCATGGTCTTTTACTCTCATTACACCCCTAAGTGTTTGATAAAATGTCCGGCTAGGGTTTCTTGTGGAAATGAAGGTCCAAAGCATGAGATATGATATGAGTGATGTTATGATGATAAAAGGAGCTGATATTCATGATGAATTCTATATAAAGTATTTTATTAGACCATGCCTAATCGGGTGGGTCTAAGAACCTAAATAACTGATATAAGTGTTTGTACGCATTAACCGAGGAAAGGGTTAGCACTTCTCCACTTAGTGATGGGGCGGCATCATCACTAATTGAGATAGGGGTTAGTACTCATCAACCGAGGAAAGGGTTAGTACTTCTCCACCTAGGTGATGGGGCAGCATTATCACCAACCGAGGGAATGTTTAATACTTCTCCACCTAGGTGATGGGGCGACAGTATCACAAACCAAGGGAAGGGCTAGTACTTCTCCACCTAGGTGATGGGCGACATTGTTACTAACAGAGTGATGAGTTAGTACTTCACCACCTAAGTAATAGGGCGGTATCATCACTAACCTCAAAAGGTTTATACCTTGGAAATCTAGCTTGGTCTATTCTTCACATATGATACCTTTTATGAGCATGAGTTATTTAAGCATGATTTACTCTAGCATTCTTCATACATGCCATCTTGCTATAATATTTCCATTGCATATTGTTATGCATTTTTATCATGATGTCTATTTCTAGTCGCATTGCATCCCAAATACTTAGTACATTTAAACGTACTAATGCATACTCTTGCCTATATGATATCACCATGTAGTAATCGGTCCTCAAGTTGGTCCTCCTCCTCCACGTGGCTTGATTGATTCTACTCATGGCTAGATTAGTTCTACTCAAAGCTAGTTGGTGAGTCCTCCATTTCAGGGACCTCAGTGTATGTTACTATTATCTATATATTGAGACACTTTCTTATGTTCTATTTTGACTATGAGGTGAGCCTGGTTACTTTGTCTTCGTCCCCGCTCTATCTATGTATTTAGAGGTGTTTGTTGGACAAGTTATGTATTTATGCTATGAGCTTGACTCTTGCCTCTTAATTATGATGTTTATGCAAGCTTTCCCTTAGCCCCATTGCCCCTTTATCTTACTTTATATCTTTTATATGTTTCCACAACCGATGATGTGTAATGACAAGTGAAGACGCTTGATTGGGGGCCTTTCGGGTTCCCCATTCGCCGTGTCACATCTAGTCCCTAGGCTTTATCGTGATAGCTATCCAACTACTTAATAAAAGCTTTTGGTGGGAATCATTTTTCAAACAAAACATAAAAACATCCTATATCCAACAAGTGTTGGTACTCTATGCTACATATATTATCTAAACATCCTAGGCATGCTAGTTCAATAGAAATTAAATATCCACACGGAAAAAGAACATAGGTAAGAAAACACTGAGATAAGAAGTTATGGTAGTTATGGATCCAAGCTACTCAGACTTCACTGAGGTCCATGTCTATGACCCGTAGAGGGTCCCATATAATAGAAAATCTGCATCAATTTTTTGTAACTTTCCCCAAAATCATGTCCAACCTGTTATACTAAAAATATAAACACATGAAACCCACTAACATTGCATTGAGAACCATAAAATTCCCAGTTTTAAGTATCAAAAGTTTTGTATTTTAGCAGCACATCAGCTTCCTAAGTAGCTCTTTCAACTTGTTGAATCCTTCAAAGGACCTTAATGGATATTATTTTTCCCCCTCAATCTCTTTACTTGTAAATCCGTTATCTCATTTGGGACCTTTTCATACGTCATATTTTTCTTCACACCTACTACATCCAAAGGCATAAAGAAGCTCGGGTCACCTACACACTTCCTCAACATGGGCACATGGAAAAAAATATAAACCACATTAATCTCCATAGGTAACTCCAACTCATAAGCAAGCGTACCAATACGCCTCAAGATACTATAAAGCCGTAAATACATATGGCTTAACTTCCCTTTCTCGCCAAATCAAACTACACCCTTCATGGGTGAGACTTCTAAATATACCCAATCCTCCACCTTGAACTCAAGATCTTTCCTCCTAATATTGAGATAAAACTTTTTCTAAATTTGAGCCATGTTCAATTTCTCGCTTGTCAACCCCACCTTTTCTAGTCCTTACAAAACCAATTTTTGACCTATCAAAGTCATCTATCTCACTTTAAACTACCTAAACAGGGATCTACATCACCTCCCATATAAGACCTCAAATGGCACCATCCAGATGCTATAGTGATGTAATGACCTTGCTAATCATTCTTGAGTTTATCTATGAAAATTACTATTTTAACCATTTGTAAGTTTCTTTGAAGCTACTTGTTTTTAATTTATGTTGTTGGAATGGAGATTTGGTGTTTTAAAGTGGAAAATATGATTTTCAGCATTTTTGGAAGCTTAAGTTGTAAAAAAAATGAGTTTTGGTACTATTTGGAGTCTTGGCAGTTGGCACGAAAGTCTATTGATTCCATTAGCTTTAGAAGTTTGAATTTGGTCTAGGAGAAATGATGAGACTAAACATGGAGTCAAAATGGAGATTTTGAACCAGAAGATACATATTTAGTTGATTTTAGAGCTTAGTTTGAATTTAATCAACATTTAAAGTTCAAAAGTTCTCATCGAAATTCTGACAGTTCCATTGGTTTATAATGATGAAACTAACGCTAGAAATGGTCTCATTGTAATTTTTAGAATTTTTTAGGGCAATTCGGGTATTATGAGTTTTAGTTAGTTTTAGCTAGTTTTATCGAGCATTTTTAGGTTCTAGGTTAAGGAGATCTGGAAATCAAATTATGATAATTTCACTGTGTATAAAATATCATTTCTAGTGGGGATGCATGTCTAGTTTGTGCATACTAGGTTCTAAATAGATCTCAGGGGTCTGATATGAGAATTTACAATACCTGATTATTGCTGAATCTAGTGCATGTAGCCTTCTTCTCCACATTCTCGGAGAGTTTAATTCTAGAGCTCACTTCATAGAGATAGGGTTTGCATTCATGGATTTTTTTACCTGGTTGACCTCTGCGTTTGTGTGAAGGCCTTTCCCGTTTGAGGAGTACATTCGTGCCGGATAAGTTTTAAACATTTTGAGTGATGGGTTTCACCAATTTCCCACCATTCTCAATATTTCAGGCTTGAGTTTTGGAGAACTCTTCAAGGATTTTCATGGAAAATTTTTAGGGTAAGTGTTTCTATCCTCAAACTTGGTAATTTCTATTACCTTCCTCTTGATTTTGTCTTGAATTCATGATTTTGAACATTAAAAATTTGATTTTTCATGCCTACATTTGGGAAACTTTAATTGTTTATTACTCATTCAATTTGAGCTCAATTTCAGTGGTATTTTCACCCACATACGCCATTCCTCATGTAGTCTCATAACTTCTAATTTAATTCTAGATTGTGAACCTTGTGTTTTAGCTCTAATTTTGACCATTTCACCCAGTTCATGCAAATATGGACCCAAAATTCATCTCTTGATGTGTATTATCCATTGTTGAATGTGGTTGGTTAATTCCAGCTCATTTTTGAGACTTTGAGTGTCCAAAATCTTGGTTCAAGTGTGGTCTCATCATTAAGGTAGGTTCGGGTAACCTTTTTAGGATCAATTTGGATTTATTGGATTTATGTATGTCATAATTGTAAGAACTAAAATGATTTGCAATAATTGGATTCGTTTGGTGATATTTTGGTGAAAATGTAGTATCAATTGTATCAGAATTGGGATAAATTGTGAAGTTGTTGGTAAATTGAAATGAATCCTTGATATTTGAGATACTTTTGGAAGTTTTTTTTTGTGATATTATAAGATTTGAGAAATCATTTGGGAAGTATTTCTTGTTGATTGGCATTTGAGATACTTTCTGGGATTTAGTTGCATATATTGGGACTTATGAAGTCTGGTGATATGGGGATAAATGATTATTAGTGAGAGTGTAGTAATTTGAGACATGTGGATGGCTTGTGGTTCCATTTGTGAAACTCGGAATTTATTTCTTATTATATAACATATATTTTTCGATCACTTTATAATATTGTTGTTATGTGTGTTAGATTGTGGCATATGCATGCATTTGTTTCCATTTTGCATTTGTACCACTGAAGCTTGTAGCACCCCTTAACCACGCGGAGGTGGTAAGTTGATATTGTACCACCTTTTAGAAATCCTTGACCACACGAAAGGCAACCTTGAGAAATTATGACAACCTTTGGCCACACAGAGGTGGCAAGGTTGAGATATACATTATACGGTTTGTGAGACCCCATGGGTTCTATCTAGTAGCCTTAGCTTGTAGATGTGTATGTCCGTTGTACGACAGTCATTATTCCACCCCATGCATTGCATTCATTCATTCATTCATTGCATTTATACTACATTGTTAATTATCCTTGTTATCTTTATCTATTCTTATGTGTATATTGTGTACTAGCCTCTTCATTGCAGGTGAAAGGAATTCTTAGTTATTATATACTTATCCGGTTTCTCTTACCCAGTCAGTTGGACCTAGTGGGTATATTTTAGTGTACTCATTTATACTATGTTTCTTCCCTGTAAGTCGAGCACAGGGACTCACTCGCGATAGGTAATATTACAAGATCATAGCTATGAGGCTTAAACTTCGAGTTGTCATTATACTATTGAGACTTTATATGTTGTATTTCATATCAAACTTTGTATTTTCTTTATAGGACAACTTCGTATATGCTCTTTTGTACAATGTACAATCTCTTATGCTCATGACTCCAGGTTTTGGGATTTTAAATCAAAATGTTGTGGTTGTTCTATTTTACTCTTTTCCCCTTTAGTTACGATCTGGTATTGGGTCGTAATAAGTTAGCTATTAGAGGTCTAAGTTCATTGGGTTCACGAGTCAAGAGTGGGGTGTCTGGTTGAGTCTCGTGGTTTTATAGACATCTATAGCCATCTTCAAGAGGATATAGGGCACTTAATAGGAAAATTTTTTGTCTTGTTTCCATCCATGTGTTTCTTCATATCAACTATTTTTGGATTTATCTAATCTACTCCTTCTGTGAGACGCCGATGACTAGAGCCTGACGCTCGATGGGTGAACTTGAACCAGCTGATGTGGCCCTCACCCATGGTCGAGGCAGGGGTTGTGGAAGTGCTAGATGGGTAAGTCCACCCAGGGGACAGGCTAGAACAGCTTTACTGAAGCCTGAGTATAAGTTTGATGGACCCACAAACCCTATGCCATCACTATCAGCCCAAGATGCCACACCTTTAATTTAGGAGCTACTTCTATGTGTATTAGCAAAGCTTGAGGGAGGTTCTCCAACCCTTGTTAATCTTGATGCACCAGTTCTTTGAAGTGCTAGTCGGTTTTTCTACAGTTTCAGTTGATCTAAATATGGTACATGTTGGCACTTCATTAGCCCAGTAGATCCTCCCATGGTTTTTATTATTCTGCCTTGGCTTGATCAACCAAGTACTATGTCACAACATTCCAGTTTTTCTTTTGCACTATCTATTGCACCACCCAAGATTATGGTACCACTACCTTTTGCTAGCCCTATGATGTCAACTATTGATAATAAGTGTTTTGAGAGGTTCATTCAATTAGCTCCTCCTAGGATTCATGGTACACCCCATGACAGGGATCGTGACTTTCTATCGGAGTGTCAGGATCTACTATGTAATTTGGTATCTCTTGACACCACAAACTTGCTTAGACTTCTAATCAATTCAATTGCTTGGCCAAGGAGTGGTGGAGATTATTTTAGCCTGTAGATCTACTAGTTCACTAGTTATGAAATGGTATCAATTTGATGAGGTGTTCTTAGAGAGGTTTGAGCATTGTAGTCTCTGAGACAGTAGGCGAGATGAGTTTTACCGGCTATAAAAAGGATTTATGTCAGTATCTGATTATAAGGTTAGATTTCATAAGATGTCTAGGTATGCCTTATCTAATATTCCCATAGAGTTTGAGAGGATCTAGGGTTTTGCCAAAGGTTTAGTAGGATATCTTCTAGATGCTATAACTTTAGTTGTCCTAGCAGGTGGTACCTTCTAGAGTGTGTTTAGTGGACCATGCTAGTATGATATAGTGTATCAACCATGATCATCAAGGTGGAGGGAAGAGATTTTTCCAGCATGGTCAATTTACTGGGTACCTACCATGAGATAGAGAGTTTTCGATACAGGGTCCAGGGTAGAGAAGTTCCTGTAGCTATTCCCACCATTGACAATGTTGAGAGATATAGGCCTATTCTAACAGACTCTTAGAGCTCTTTAATACCTCCAGGCATGGTAGTTTCTTTGGATAGTTATCCTAGGGATAGGATCCCTGTGGTTGTTTTGTATGTGATGAGGTTGCGAACTTAGACAAATATTTTCCTCAATGTGCATTCCTGCTACGTCATCAAGGACCTAGCCAGCTCCTCTTGCCCCAACACTAGTAAATAAGGATAGTTCTTAGGGCATAAGGGGTTGTACAAGAGAAGGTAGAGGCAGTGTGAGAGGTGGAGCTCTTGGAGGCCCTCAGTCTAGTATGTTATGTAGTTCTAGACTAGGCTGAGGCTGAGGCTTTCGACACTGTTATTATAAGTATGATTTCAGTGTGCCAGCATTCTTCCCCAGATTATTTTGATCTAGGCTCTATCTAACTATTCATATGTATTAACTTATTTTTCTCTATATCTTGGTATTATGTGTGAGCCCTTTGTTGAGTCTATATGGCTTTTCACCATGGTAGGTGACTCTTTAGTGGTGAATTGGGTGTATTGGAGTTATGCTTTTACATTTTATGGAGAGATACTATTGCTGATTTAATATTGCTGATATGGTTGACTTTGATGTGATATTGGGTATGAATTTGTTATCATCTTATCATGCCATTCTCGGATGCAATTCAAAGTCGGTGACTTTATCTTGTCCTAGTTTTCCTCAGTTAGTGTGGACTAGTGTATCCAGTTCTTATCCCCAGGAGGTGAGCTCTTATATATGTGTTTGTAGGTTGATGGATAATGGGCATTTATCGTATTGATCTAATGTTCATGCTCCAATAAGAAAGCAGTCGCTGTCAGTAATTAACCCAACAGAAGGTTAGGGTCAAATCCACAAAGAATACAGGGCTTCACTACAAGAATTATCACTCATTCGAATATTTATGACTAAAATCTCCAAATGGGGGGCTTTTGTTATTTGAAAACAGAAATAAAAAAGCACTATGCTACTATGTGAGGAAACACTCAAATTTAGAGACAACTTGGGAATTATTTTCCCTATGGTTCGTTGACCCGATTACCCTAGACAACATAACTATAATTAGGAATTCGCATGCAGGATGGTAACTTAGGTTCTTCTAGCCCTCTTGTGAAGGTGAAGGTCGAATTACACCATGGCGCATGGTCGGCAACCATTGTGTGCCAACTAACCATTACTGATTGTCCCAGTCAACCTCCCCTTGGTCAGGTTTGGTTGATTAGATGAGAACACACCAATCGAATCCTGTCATTTACTTCCCTTTTCCTATTCGTCACTACCTTGGTCAGGATCATGATAGCAGGTAGTGTTTGGTGTTTGCCACCACCAAACAACAATCAAAATGAAGGAAAATAAATAATACATTAAAAACCCTAATCGTAGAAATGCAATTAATCTAGATTATCTCAAGCCAACTACCCATGGTTCCGATAACCCCAGTTGTGGGTGCTTAGCGACTCATGGCTTAGGCAAAACCAACAAGAATGCAAATACAATACATAGTTTCGAATTTTACCCAAAGCAATGAAGATAGATAATGCCACAAGTTGCAAACCACAAGCTTGATAGATGGAGAATAATTACAATGTGATGCTTGCAATCCCCAAAAGTGGGTTTTCCAACAGAAAAGAAGAATCTATACTAAAACCCTAAAATATTCTAGAGAGGACTATTCAATATCTCAAGTCTGGAATCTCTTGAAAATAAACCCTAACATAAACTATTATAGTATTTACAAACTTAACCCTAAAAATTACACAGAAAAGACAGTTGGCAAACAGGTACGTCTCATAGGTAGGACTTGTAGGATGACCTACGAGTTGTAATTGGGGTCTCATATCAGGCAATTGGCATTTTAGATTTGACTGTTACAACCCACTAGTACGAGCCATTGCATGGGCTACGACTCGTATGCTCTTCTCGTAGTCTATGCTTTCAATTTTTGGTCCAAAATTTTGGCTCTCTATTTCTTGCTATGAGTCCACCTATATGAGTCATAGTGAGACAAATGACTCGTAGGGTGGCCCGTAAGGCTGACCTCCACTTTGTAGATTTTAGACTTTTGGTCTTTGTTTCTTACTACGATATCACCCTACGAATCGTAGTTTTGGCTACGACTCGTTGGTAAGCTCACATGTCCTGCACTTCAGTGAGAACCTACAATTTTCTCCCAACATCATGCCAACCTACCTTTTCTGCAATAACAATACAAAAACATATGAAAAACATAATAATCCACATTAAGAAATAACAAAATCCATTGTTTTAGGCATCAAATGTGTTGTATTTTGACAACACATCAACCCCCTTAACTTAGAACTATTGCTTGTCCTCAAGCGATGATTCAATCTAAACAGACAATGAGAAACACATAGTAGCTATCCCATTGGCATATACATTATTTACTCTAATTTTGGTACCCACTTTCATTTTCAAAATCAGATTGCAAAGCTACTAAGCAAAACAAAAACACAAGGATGTATCTGGCAACCCAACTATGATAAGCTAAGGAGCATTAACCCTCTGCAATCACTGGGTTAGTCATATGCTAATCAAACAATGCAAATGCCCTCATAGAAAGGAAGTCCCTCTTACTCACTTAAAAAACATTTAGAATTTAGGGACTGATCAAATATTCTCACTCTCACAAATGAAATTCATGCAAAATGGCTAACACCATAGGCTTTCCTCTATACTTAACTTCCGGATTGGTGACAAAGTGGATTTGGATCACTTTAGGACTTAATGGCTTGTAACATAGGTTCATGGGGCTTTGGTATGGCATTTTAGGCAAGTAGTGACTAAAAGCTATCCCTGAACCATGTTTACCCACACTTCTACCTTCATGACCTAACCATTTTAACCAAATCCACCCTTATTCTCCTACTTCAAGATCTCTCCGGGTGCTTTCATTCTCTTTTTCAGCTCTGCCTTATTTTTGGACTCATTTTTGCAATTCTCTTCAATCCAAGACACTTTTCTTCTCTCTTTCCTCACCCGACTCATGATTTTTCATTTCTTTCTTTATTTCCCAACTAACCACCTCATTTTCATTACTTTACCATAATAAAGGCTACCCTCAACTTAGGCTTTCAGCCCGAGGTGAAGTACACAATATTTATTCCTCAAACCAGGGCCACCATTTGTAGCCACCCTCAACTTAGGCTTTCAGCCTCAATCAAGGTTCACATGTTCAAGGATAGACCAGGGCCAATATTAAAGTAGTTCCTAAAACAAGGCCAAGCTAGCTAGGTGTCATGAAAGAATGAGTGCATGAGAGGCTCAAACATCTGGAACAAGGGGTTCACTAACACATTTGGTAGGTAATTTTAGGAAAAAGTGGGCTGACTGAAAGATCAAAGACCAAAGATCCCTTCCAAATCAACCACATCACCAAACCAATTTAGAGTAACAAGGCAAGTTTTGACTCAACACATTGTATATGAATGCAGTAAAATAAGCTCACAAAACACATTGGCATTGCACACAAAATCAAGTACTAACTCACAGTTCATGCTTCCAGTCTCAACTTACTTTTTCATTATCAGAACAAACATCACCAGATAATCAATATGCATGGTTGAATTAATAACCAATAATATCAAAAAATTATAAGGGTACAAAATTTTCAACAAGATTGAAAAAGCATTTAAAAACCATGTATACACCAAAAGACAATACTACTTAGATGTACAAATTATCTACGCTACCTAGACATGCCAATTCAACAAAAAATTAAAACATCCATAAGGAAAAAGAAACACAGCAAGAAAACCTTAGGATCAAAAATAAGGGAAAGTTATTGTCTTGAAGTTACTCAGACTTCACCCTAATCCTTAGCTTGCCACACTCCACCAAAACATAATAAATTTTTCATCAAAGTAACAACATATACTAAGTCCAAATGACTATCACACACACACACACACACACACCACACACACACACATTAAAGAGAAACATTTCAACACTAAAAATCTAAAACAAAAGTAAGAACAACATTCAACACAAAACATTTAAATATAACCAAAAATATCATAAAGAAAATATTGTCTAACAAAAAGAACAAAGTATCGATAAATAAAAAGTAAGGGCTGAGGTCAAAAAAATAAAATGTAATGGTGCTCAAACATCGACATCTATCTGATCCTAGTTGTCCTGGGTTACAGTCTCTTGCTCTGAAGTCTGGGATACAACAACATGTGAACTGCCCACTTCCTATGCTATCTACTGCTCCCGCTTTCTCTGTATAGCTTCCAAAGCTAAAGATTCCTGTACCATATCATATGGTATCAGCTCCTCCGTACATGCTGCTGGGTCATCAATTCTAGGCCTCTTCTATCTCATCTCTGGGTCATCCGTATAGAGGGGCATCTTTCTATGGGCATATGGGCGTTCAACTAACAAGTCAAATACGTGATCACCCATCGGTACCTCCGAGACTGCAACAGAGGATGCTAACGTCTACAATAAGTTGGCCTTAAACTTGGCCAACTCGTCTGTCACTATGCTCATGTCAGGAGGCCGAGAACCCTCAAGCCTCCACTGGACTCTCACCTCGAATGCATCTACATGGGCATCCACCGCTCTAACCCTCTGATCTACCAAATCGCGAGCGAATGCCTTTGCCCTCCCCTTTGAGTCTTGTATGATCTCACGGACCCATAGTTTGACCTGGGCCGCTAGAGTATGTAGCCTGAACTCCTTTGTAGATACCCTACATACCAGTGCCTGAAAAGCAATAGCAGAGATAAGAGAATCAACCTGCATAGAAGATGATGTTGGTGCCGGGGCAACTGGAGGATAGTGCCGACTCAATCTCAATAGCTGAGGAAGGAATTGCAGTAGCTGGAGTAGTACCTGTGGCAGTTGGACTAGAAGGTTCAATTGGGAATAGATCTGGGATGGATAGATAAGCTGCTCACGATAGGGCCACCAGGCTCTCATCAACCTTGATCAGGCTGAGAACTATGGTGCATGTGGCCCCTATTTGTTGGACCCGGTGGGGGTCGACACGAACACCTGTTGCACTACATAACTGGTGGATCAAAATATGGAATGACAGTGAGATGCTCATCTGGACGACAGACTCATGAATCTGGTCAGAGATAATTCGGGCCCAATCTATGTCATAACCAGGTAGGATGCTAGCTAATAACATGACTCACTCTAGAGTGATCACATTATCCGTTATAGTTGGCCGAATATGCCAACGAATAATCGAGCACCAAAACATGGCCCAAAAAGAGAGGTGGGCTTTCACTATCCAATCAACGTGGCTTGTGACCCACATCAGCTCGAATACCTCCTCATATATCTGATTGTCAATCCACTGTAGAAGCTCGATTTTTTCCCCAACGTTTTTATCATGCGCTGCTTTTCTCATTTTGAAGATTTGACAATCATACTTTGTGGTGGACTGAGGCTTCCTATAGTTGGGCTCGAACTGAACCCGTTGGATCGTCACCTCTAGCATGTCAACTCTTCAACTTCTAGATGAAACCACTTGTGATCGAGGCTGCTTAATAGCCTTTTTGTACTTTGGTAGTCCTCGGAGAAGTGTGGCAAGGTAGGGATGATAAAATTTATGGACCGAGAAAGGGGCGTACTTGTCCAACTGTTGTGTAGTCCAACGTAGTCCATGTCTTTCTATCTCCGTATCTAACCCCAGTACCCTATCCAAACCAGAGTAGTTCAGCCTAGACTCCTCGTGGAACTGTTAAATCAGTTTGGCCTGTCCTTTTGGCTCTAACCTTTTTTTGTAGATCTCTTTCATTCCTGCAACACACCATCTTGGATTGATTAGGGGCTATGATTGTACTTCCTCCTGCTGAGCCTGTGACCCCTTCTTAGAGTCTGTCTCGATGTCTGTGGGTTCATTTGTGTTGAGCTGCTATCAGACCCATCACCATCGCCCTCCTTCTCAGACTGGGAGGAACTCTCAACTTCTACCGGGGCCTTAGCAATGCAACCTCGAGTTTGAGGCACATTTGACTCAGGTTATATTCTGACTCTATGGACTTCCATAGAGCCTTCTAATTGTTCAATTACAAAGGACTCGTCAATCAACCTCTTTTGAAACATTTTGATCACTAGTTTATCCTTTGGAGGCATTATATCTGCAAACCATCCACACATCAGCATGTGAGCTTTAAGATGTTTGAACAAATAGTTATAATGTAACAAAGAAAAAGAAACAAAAACAATTAAACATAGAAACAAAACAAAATAGAAGAAAGATCATAGAAGCAGTTGCAGGTGTACAGCTACTGGGCACAAGTATGACTCGTAGGGTGGCCTAGGGCTCGCACAACGACCTCGTAGTGCAAAGGTGCCTGAAAACAAATATCTTTCTATTCACAAATATAAGCCATAGGTACGACTTGTAGTATGACCTACAAGTCATACTCTGGGCTCGTAATGGGGAACAAAATACAAATTAAAATTATGCAACTGCTACGAGTCCCTTATTATGATTCGTAGAAGACACACTGAGTCGTAAATGGGTCTCATCTGGTAAGTATTAAGGAAACACAGGTGACTGTTGGTCCCTACAAGGGGCCACTATGACTCATAGAGTGATTGATGAGTCATAGTGGGTCCTCGTTACAGAAAACAGATGACATCTGTGGTGTCTACAACCTGGCCACAAGAACCATTAATGGACCAAAACACAATTAATCAGCATCGAAGCAAACTTTATAACAACAACTTAGATACACACAGAATCTCAACATCCAAGCATGCCAACCCCGAATAACAATTACCCCAGAAAGACAAAGCCATTCCCCAATTTACCTCCTAAATCCCCAAATAATACCAATCGCTAAATGCATACCGATCAACATAATTCAATTCAACACAACGGGAAGTACAAACTAGGGCAATATGTTTAAAAACACACCAACAACCCCCCTTTTCGACCCCATGTGATTTCAGTCCTTAACCACAAGCATGCATTACCCTCATATAATCCATATAAACTCATCATAATCAATAAACAAGAACAATTCCACTCATCAAAATCACACTAAGGAATTTAAACCAATCATATTCCAATTTCTCAGCCTTGCAATCTCAATTTTCTCATGTATACATTCAAAATCCTCACTACATGCACATCTTCATAATAACAAGTAACAATAAACACAAGAGTTCCCAAAATCAAATGAGAAATCTTAGCACTTAAGTGTGTGAAGAATGAGAAAAAATGGGATTGTAGAGCAAAAATGAGGGCCAAAAACCCTAGAAGGATATGAACTCACCGGAATACTCACCAAAAAATGACGTGGGTAGTTGGGACGGTGATCAAAATAGTGAATGGGGAAAAGGAATTTGGGAATTTCCATCGGATTAGGGCAAATGAAATGAAATTAGTGGTCAAAATTTATTTTGACCCCATTTATACTAAAACGAGTCAATGTTTAAAATTCTACAGATCAGGTCTACAAAACCTTGACTATGTGTCATAGGATGTCCTAAGACTTGTAGGTCTCAGTCTCGTAGGAGATCAGAAGGGAATTAGGCTCTCATACCTGGGTGCTATGAACCCCATATGCGAGTCGTAGATGGTCCTATGAATAGTAATGTTGGCTCGTAGTGTCTATGCCAACTTTCAATACTCACTGTTTCCCTCTCGAGGCATGACTATGAGTCGCAGTGGTGTTTCCACTCGGATGCCTACTCATAGAGGCTGCTCAAAGTGACGTTTTCTCACATCTTCAGTTCTTTACTTCCACCTCAGACTAAGTCTCAAAACACAACTCTTCAAAACTTCACAATTGAACCAATGTCTTTCAAATTCAAAATAAACAATATGTTACCACCTAAAAATTTAAAAAACCAAACAAGTTTGCAACAAACTAAAAATTATCACATATGATTGGGTTGCCTTCCAAGAAGTGCCTTGTTTAACATCCTGGCTCAGCTTTGCCATCGTCCATCATAAAAAATAATCAAGAGCCCAAACCACACTCTTCAACTCATCCGGGTGTTTCATTAACTAGCGAATGTCGAACACGACCTCTGCATCATTGACCCTGAACTGAAGCTGACCTGAATCCATATCCACAAAAGCTCTCCTGGTGGCCAGAAATGATCTTCCCAATATGATGGGTACCTCAAAATCAACCTCATAATCAAGGATCACAAACTCCGTAGGAAAGATGAATTTATCAATCTTAAGAAGCACATCAAGAAGTATTCCCTTCGACTTTTTGATGGTTCGATCCACCATAAGCAACTGCATTTTTGTCGGAGCAGGGGTCCCAAGACCAAACATTTTGAAAACTACAAGAGGTATTAGGTTAATACTTGCTCCTAAGTCGCACAATGCTCTTCAAAATTCAACATCACCAATGGTGGAAGGGATGGTTAATGCATCGGGGTCCTCTTATTTTTGGACAACATATTTATTCATGATCACACTACCTTGTTGGAGCTCTTGTCAGAACTCTTTACTCAAAGTGCACTTCTTTGTTACCAAATCTTTCATATATTTGGCATACCCAAGAATCTTCTCCAGAGCCTTTAACAGGGGGATGTTGATGGATAGTTTTTTCAACATCGAGAGGAAGTGCTTGAATTTCCCCTCTTCTTCCTTTTTCTCAAGCCTTTGAGGGAAGGGGGTAGGTGGTTTTCGGATCACTCTGACTTTTTCTTGCTCTTCTACCTCTTGGCTTTCCATTCCACTACTCCTTGGGCTCTATTCCTCAATCCTTACCTTGCTATCAACGACCCTCTCATAAGCTTCATCCTCAACCATTGTCCTAGGAGGATCGATAGTTCTTTTGCTACTCCGATTCATAACTACCATACAAGGCCCTTTTGTTTTTAAGATTTTGAATCGTGTTGCTTGGTAAAGTGCTTTTTTGGCATTAGTTCAATTGCAAAGAGACTCGCACAAATTGTTGTTCCAATTGCTTAATCTCCACAGAGTGAGACTTTATCTTTTGGTTAATGCTTGAAATTTCTGATTTCATTCCCTTCAAGGTCTCATCTTTGTGGTCGGCTCTTTCCAACAACTTGTCAAACATCTCTTCAAGCCTTAAAGAGATTGGCACGGCATCACGGTTATGGGGTGGCACATAAGGACCATTCCTATAGCCATCTCTTCTACCCCATTCAACATTCGCGACTCTCTCGCTTTCATAGTAGCTACCTCAGTTGTCTCTATAAGCACCATCATAGTTGTAGTTCCGACCTTGATTCCCATAACCTTGCCTCCAATAGTCCGAATTGGATGCTTGGAGGTTATTTCGAAAAACTCACCGCTTGGTTACCCATGAAACAAGCATCTTCACCAAAGAATGGACCTTCATATATGGGAGCCTTAGGAGGTTGGTGAGTAACTACTTGGACACTCGCTTGGTTTTGCTTCAAGAACAAGTCCATGCTTGTGCGAAGTTAAGCAAGTTGCTCAATGATTTCCTCATTGACCCTTCCTTGCTCATTATTGGTATTGACCGCGCAAGACGTCTTCATTGCACCTCGCTCTCTTTGACCCCATGCTCAATTGGTTTTCACCACTTGCTCCATCCTAGCAGCTATTAATTCAAAAGGTTGGTCAAGAAACTTGTCTCCCATAATTGTGTCAGTGGAAGCTTGACTATTCATATTAAATGTCTAATAGAAAATCTCAACTAAAGCATCATCAACGATCTTATGATCGGGGACCATCCTCAAGCATTTGGTGAATCTCTCCTATATGGTACTAATACAGTTACTTGAAAATTGCTCAAAATTGTTTATTTAATCTTTGAGCTTTAGCTTCTTTGATATTGGGAAGTTTCTTTCTAGAAACACTCTCTGAAGCTCTGCCAACTTGTTATCATACTTGGAGGAAGATAAGACAACCACATAGCTGCATTGCCTGTGAGTGACAATGGGGACACCCTCAAACCAACGGCATCAAGAGAAAGATTTTGTGTCCCCATGACACTCTTGCAGACGAAGGCAACATTGTGGAGATGGCGATGGAGACCCTTTGAAGGTAGCCCTATGAACAATCCATGATTTTGGAGCATATAAAGTAACCCACTTGACACTAAGAACTTAGCATCTGCCGATAATAGAGGCAACACTATAACACCAGTAACGTCCATGGCCATATGGTTCAAGCAATATTGGTTCTAATTATAAGCGTTCTCATTGAAATCCCTAAGTTGGAGTGGTGCAGCAATATTGGTTCGAACCATAAATGTTCTCGTTGAAATCCCTAACACTTCTAATCAGTTCACTAGCTTGGCCAAGGAGTGGTGGAGAATATTGTAGCCTGTAGACCTACTAGTTCACCAACTATGACATGATCAATGAGTGTGTTCTTAGAGTGGTTTATGCATTATAGTCTCTGAGACAGTAGGCGAGATAAGTTTGACTGGCAACATAAAGGATCTATGTTAGTATCTAATTATGAGGATAGATTTTATGAGCTATCTAGGTGTGCCTTATCTAATATTCCTATAGAGTTTGAGAGGATCTAAGGTTTCGCTAAGAGGTTAGTAGGATATCTTTAGGATGCTATAACATCACTGGTCCTAGCAGAAGGTACCTTACAGAGCGTGTTCGTTGGACCATGCTCGTATGATATAGCATATCCACCATGATCATCAAGGTAGAGGGAAGAGATTTTGCCAGCACGATCAATTTACTAGGTACCTACCATGAGATAGAGATTTTTTGATACAGGGTAACCAGAGCATATCATTTCATGTATCTATTCCCATTACTGACAATGTTGATAGATCTAGCTCTGTTCAAACAAACTCTTAAAACTCTTCAATTCCTACAGGCTGGTGTTTTTTTTTTTGGATATTCATCCCAAAGATGGGATCCCTACGGTTGTTTTTTTTTGTGATGAGATTGCGTACTTGGACAAACATTTTCCTCAGTGTGCATCCCCTGCTCAGTCATCAGGGACCTAGCCAACCCCTCTTGCCCCAACACTAGTAACTAAGGATAGTTCTCAGGGCATAAGGGGTGGTAATAGAGAACGTAGAGGTAGTGTGAGAGGTGGAGCTCTTGGAGGCCCACAGTCTAGTATGTTATGCAGTTATAGACTAGGCCGAGGCAGAGGCTTTGGATATTGTTATTATAAGTATGATTTAAGTGTGCCACCATTCTGCTCCAGTTTTATTTGATCTAGGCTCTACTTATTCATATGCATCAACTTGTTTTTCTCTATATCTTGGTATTATGTGTGAGCCCTTTGCTAAGCCTATATGTCTTTTCACCTTGTTAGGTGAGTCTTTAGTGGTGAATTGGGTGTATTGAAGTTGTGTTTTTACATTTTAGGGAGAGATAATATTGCTAATTTAATATTGCTGGTATGGTTGACTTTGATGTGATAGTAGATAGGGATTTGTTATCATCTTATCATGCCATTCTCGATTGCCATGTAAAGACAGTGACTTTATCTTTTCCTAGTTTTCCTCAGTTAGTGTGGACTGGTGCGTCTAGTTCTTACCCCAAGGAGGGGATCTCTTATATGTATATTTTTAGGTTGATGGATAACGGGTGTTTAGCTGATTGATATGATGTTCACGCTATAATAAGAAAGCGGTTGCTATCAGCAATTAACCTAACTAAAGTTAGGTTCAAATCCAAGGAATATAGGGATAGACTACAAGAATTCACTATCAGTCATTTTGAGTATTTATGACTAAAATCTCAAGGGGGGGGATTTGTGATTTGAAAACATAAATAAAATAAACACTATGCTACTATGCGAGGAAACACTCAAATTTAAGGATAACATGGAAATTGTGTTCCCCATGGTTTATTGACTCGATTACCCTAAACAACACAACTATAATTAGGAATTCATATGCAGGATGGTAACTTAGGTTTTTCTAACCCTCTTGTGAAGGGGACGATCAAATTTCACTATAGCGCGTGGTCGACAACCATGGTGTGCCAACTAACCATTACCCATTATCCCAATCAACCTCAATTTGGTCAGGTTTGGTTGATTAGGTAAGAACACATCATTCAAATCCTATCATTTACTTACCTTTACCTATTTGTCACTACCTTGGTCAGGATCATGATAGTAGGCGGGGTTTGGTGTTGCCCACCACCAAACAACAATCAAAATGAAGGCAAATAAACAATACATCCAAATCCCAACCATAGAAATGCAATTAATCTAGGTTATCTCAAGTCAACTACCCATGGTTCCCACAACCCCAAGTTGTGGATTCTTAGCTACTCATGACTAAGGAAAAACCAACAAGAATGCATATACAATACATAGTTTCGAATTCTACACAAAGCAATAAAGATAGATAATACCACATATTGCATACCATAAGATTGAGAGATGGACAATAATTACAATGTGATACTTGGAATCCCAAAAAGTGGGTTTTGCAATAGCATAGAAGAATCGATACTAAATCCCTAAAATATTCTAAAGAGAGTATTCAATATCTCAACTCTGGAATCTCTTGAAAATAAACCCTAACATAAAGTATTTATAGTATTTACAAACTTAACCCTAAAGATTACACAGAAAAGAGAGCTGGCAATAGGTACATCTCATAGGCACGACTAGTAGGGTGGCCTACTAGTCGTAATTGGGGTCTCGTATTAGGCACTTGGCATTTTGTACTTGACTATTATGACCCACTCGTTGCTTAGGCTATGACTTATATGCTCTTCTCATAGTCTAGGACTGCAGTTTTGGTACAAAATTTTGGCTCTCTGTTTCTTACTACGAGTTCACTTATACGAGTCGTAGTGAGATATATGAGTAATAGGATGGCGCCGTATGGCTGAGTTCCACTTAGTAGATTTCAAACTTTTTCTTTCTGTTTCTTGCTACGATATCACCCTACTATTCGTAGCTTGGGCTACGACTCATAGGTAAGCTCGTATGTCCTGCACTTCAGTAAAAATCTGTAATTTTCTCCCAACATCATGATAACCTACCTTTTCTGCAATAACAATACAAAAACATATAAAAACATAAAGAGTCTCATTAAGAACTCATAAAACCCCTTGTTTTAGGCATCAAATGTGCTTCATTTTGACAGCAAATCACATATTTAATTCATGTTTGGGCCTGTATGAAGAGTTACCATCGTTAAATACCACTAGTGTTCTGAGAGAGTTTATTTATGTGTTTCTAATAGATTTTCCACGTGTTTCTCCAAATCATGATATTGATTTTTCTGTTGATGTAGAGTCAGACACTAAGTCCATTTCTATTTCCCCTACAGTATAGCTCCAGCTGAGTTAAAGTATCCAAATGAGCAGTTAGAGGATTATTTGGAGAAAGAGTTTATTCATTTGAGTGGATACACTCTCATCTTGGTAACTGACTTAAGTGCATAATCTTGTTGTTGTTAATGGCCTTGGCGAATGACTTGCCACATTGGGTCGCGAGTTTGAAAGTCCCGGCATCTCAGATTTGGGGGCTTTAGAATTGAATATGGAAAGAATTGGAAGAAGAAACGTCTTCCATGGACAATGTGGATGAGATTTTTATCGGTGGAGGAAAGGAATAGCGATGGATTTTCGCCTATCTATAAGGACAGTTGGAGTTGACGGTCCTAGTTTTGTTAGAGTAAGAGCTCTTGCTGGAATGCCTTCACCACCAGATATTGCAAAAGATTTCAGTTGCTACAAATATATGACCTATATATCATATCTTGACTGGTTCTTTATATCCAGATAATGCGAAGTGATGGGTTTGTTATTAGTTCTATAGATTTTAGTTCATACTATGTTGGCTGGGCTTTTTTAATCATCACTCTAAGAAAACCAATGAGTCACACACTAAGCATAACAATTATATCAAATGGTCAATTGAATTAAAAGAAAGTTCTTTAGCTTTTATTTCAACTTAATACAATACAAGGAAAGGAAAACGGTCTCTTAGTGGTACCACAAAGAAAAGAAAAACTTTTTCTACTTCTTCTTCCAAGTGCAGGATAACCCCAAGGGGTTGTGGGCTTTTATCTACCAATTGGGGCTCTTCCTTCACCACCCCCATAGGGATGGTCTATAGGGTGCCCCTATTTTTTCGTGAAGAAGAAGGATAACAATAAGCAGATTTGTACTGATTAACCAATTTAACAAAGTGACCATTCAAGAATGAGTATCCTTTACCTCGTATTTACTCAACTAGTTGCATGGTGCCTTGGCATTTTTCAAGATTGACTTTAGGTCTAGGTATCACCTATTGAGGCTTCGAGAGTCTGATATCCTGAAGACAACCTTCAAGACCCACTAAGGCTATTATGAGTTTGGGGATATGTCTTTCGGGTTGACTAATGCTCCATCTATTTTCATAGGATTGATGAACCAAATATTCAAGACTTATTTGGATAATTTGTGATTGTATATATTGATTACATCATAGTTTACTCCAAGAATGAGTCCGACCATGTGCAGTATTTGAGGAGAGTACTCTAGATGTTGAGAGAAATTTTTTAAAGTGTGAGTTCTGGCTCGCGTCGATACCTTTCCTTGGGCATGTGGTGATGCAAGATTACAATATGGTTAACTCGATTAAGGTAGTAGTAGTTCGTGAGTGGGCTAGGCTGACATCTGTGACATAGATCAAGAATTTTATAGGCTTATTGGGGTATTATCATCCCTTTATATAGGGATTCTTTTCTATAGCAGCCTCATTAAAGAGACTTACTCAAAAAGATGTGGATTTTTAGTGGTTAGAGGAGTACGAGGCGAGCATTCAAAAGCTTGAAGATTTATTGACCTTAGCACCTATTCTTGATTTGCCCGAGGAGGAATACCTTTAGTGGTGTATTGTGACACCTCTAGAGCATGTTTTGGTAGGGTGTTTATGCAAAAGGGGAGAATGATTATATGCATCTCGACAATTGAAGGTGCACGAGAGGAACTATCCTACCCATGATTTAGAGTTGATTGCGGTGGTCTTTGTATAAAGTTGGGCGGTATTATCTCTATGGGGTGCATTGTCAGATCTTTACTGATCACTGAATTCTTAAATATATCTTTTTCTCAGCCTAATTTGAACATGAGGAAGCGAAGGTAGTTGGAGTTGTTGAAAAACTATGAGATCTCAATCCTATATCACCCGGACAAGGAGAATGTTGTGGGTCTAAAAGCCTCTACCATAGGAAGTTTGGCTTTCTTGATGGTGGAGGAGAGACCCTTATCTATGTTGGTTAAGTCACATGCTCGACAACTAGTTCGTTTGGATATTCCATACCTCCCAACATTTTAGACTTTGTGGAGGCTCAATCATCATTGCTTGATTAGGTGTGCTCACCCATTTAATGATGCTAGATTATGCTTAATTTATGATAGTGTTGAGGGGTGAATTGAAAATGTCTACTATTAACTCTTGAGGATTAATAGTGGGGTGTTTGATCCTATGTTGGGAGATTAGTTAAGATTGATATTGAAAGAGGCATATTATGCTAGATATTCCATCGATCAAGGTGTGGCAAATATGTTTTATGATTTGAAACAACACTATTGGTTGTGGGTTGAGGAGAGATATTGCTGACTTTGTGCCAAAGTGCTTGAATTGTCAATTGGTCAAATATGAGCACTAAAGGCCTGGGGGTTCGATGCAAAGGGTTCCCATTCTCGAGTACAAGAGGGAGCACATTATTATGGATTTTGTTACTAGTTTGCCCATAGCTTTGGGCAAGATTGACTCAGTTTCGGTGATTGTAAACCGATTGACTAGGTCCACTCACTTCTTACCGATGAAGACTAGGTACAATGTAGAGCAGTTTGCTATGTTATATATATGGGATGTTTTTAGATTGCACGGGTTGCCATTGTCTATAGTCTCTGACAGAGGCTCTTTGTTGACTTCACATTTTTTGAAGGCTCTACACCATAATTTGGGTACTAGGTTGCATTTGAGTTCAGCTTTCCACCCTCAGAATGATAGGTAGTCTAAGCGCACTATTCAGAATAGGGAAAAGAACATAAGTAGATACTTTTACATAAATAATTACATATATGTGGTTGTATTTAGTATTTCTCAATTATGGCATATTTAATATTTACTTTTATAATCATTTTGAATTTTCTGAATATAAAAAATAAGGTTGAATATGGAAATATTAAAAATCATGTTGAATATGGTAGACTTCTATGTCACCACAACTCTTCTATTATTTTTTTAAGGGAACAATAACTATCCTTCATAAAATTCCTTCTACAAAATCAATTGAACACTGTTATCTGGAGATAATATATATATTTTCTTGGATTGAAGAGGAATATATTCATATTTAATGAATATGTTTTTAAGCAAAAAACACCTAGGATATAATAATTTATAGCATGAATATTTACTTCATAAATTTGTACAAAAATTAACAGTAACCCTTTTGCCATATTTATATTTATACCATAAAAATCATGGTATATCTTAGATATAAAAGTTTATACCATAAAGATTATATGTAATACTTTCATAATGAACTTATAGAATGAATATGTATTCGATAAACTTATACCATGAATAAGAATTTCATAAACTTATACTATGTATAAATATTCCAGAAACTTAAAACATGAATAAGCATTTCATAAACTTATACCATGAAAATGTATTTCGTATATAATAATAATTGACTATGAAAATAAGGAGTGAAATTAAAACAAAATTCTATTAATATTGATTGTAATAGAGATAAAATATTTGGTTGGAGTATTTTGAAAACATATGGACTACATATAGAGAGTAAAATATCTGGTATTCTTTTTATAATTTTTTATTAAGGATTATAAAGAATTCCTTAATTTAAGGTAAATTGATATTGTTTTATAGCATTAAATTAGGGATTATAATTATCTTTTCGAATTATTTAAAGCCGCTATAAACGTAAAATAAACATTCATGCTTGTAATATTTAAAAAGTTCTATTAGTCATGAAATTAAATCTTAAAGATGGTCTTTCCAAGTGAGTTACCCTTAAGAATATGCTTCGGGCATGTGTGATATACTTTGGGGCCTGATAGGATCAGCATTTGCCTTTGGCAGAGTTTGTACATAATAACAATTACCATTCCAACATTTAGATGGCACCATTTAAGGCATTATATAGTCGTAAGTGTGGGTCGCTGATTGGGGGGTTAAATTCGAATTTAGCTGATGCTTTTGGTCTTAACATACATAGGAATTTTGTGGATCAGGTTTGGTTGATACAGAGAGGTTGTTGGCAGCCCAGAGCCGCCAGAAGAGTTATGCTGACAGGAGGATAAGACCTCTAAAGTTCGTGGTTGGACATAGTGTGTGGCTAAAAATATCAACAATGAAGGGTGTTATGTAGTTTGGGAAGAAGGGCAAACTCAGCCTATGTTTATTTGCCCATTTAAGATCTTGAAGAGGGTAGGTGAGGTTGTTTATGAGTTAGCATTTCCACCATGGCTATCGGTAGTTTCTTCGATATTTCATGTTTCCATGCTTCCAATACATTCCAGATGAGTCACAAGTGATTTCCTATGATTTAATTAAGTTGGTTTCAAACTTTTTATATGAGGGGGAGCCAGTAGGCATTTTGGATAGGAAGGTCCAAAGGTTGAGGACTAAGGACATACCTTCATTGAAGATTAAATAGCGACATTTGTCTAGTTGAGGAGGCTACTTAGGTGATAGAGTCAGATATGTGGGCAAGATATCCCAGCCTTTTTGGGGCTTCAGGTACCTTTCTTTCCTCTATATTCGAGGACATTATTTTCTATAGTGAATGATGTAATGACCTTGCTGGTTATTTTTTAGTTTATTTGTACAAATTACTATTTTGTTCTTTCATATGTTCCTTTAGACCTATTTTGAACTATTTATGTTGTTGGAATGGATAAATAATATTTTTAAAGTTGAAAATATGTGTTTGGTGTTTTTGGAAGCTTAAATTGTTGAAAATGTGAGCTTTTGTACCATCTAGAGTCCCGGTTGTTGGATGGGAAGTCTATCAATTCCATTAGTTCCCGAATGTCAAATTTGGACTACTAAAAATTCCATAACTGAATTTTGAGTTAAAATGGTGACTTTTGGACCTAAAGTTGCATTTTGGTTTATTTTGGAGCCTAGTTTGATTTAGGTCAACATTAAGAGATTGGACACTCTAATCGAAATTTCGACAGATAAAAATGGTCTCTTTGTAATTTTTGGAGTTCTTGATGGTAATTTGTGTATTTTGAGTTTTAACTAGTTTTATCTAGCTTTATTGGGTTCTATGTCAAGGAGACCTCCGAGTCAAATTCTGATAATTCCATTGAGTTCAAAATGACATTTCTAGTAGGGATAAATGTATCATTTGTGCATATCGGGTTTCTAATGGACCCTAGGGGTCCGTTATGAGAATTTACAATACATGATTATTTACTGAATCTGGTGCATATCACCTTTGTCTCCTCATTCATAGAGGTAATATCCACATTTGTGGAGTGCTAACTCCTAGAGCTCCACGTTCACGGAGATAGAGCCCGTGTTGACCTCCACATTTGCGGTAGCCTTTCTGCGCTCACGGATTACATTCATACCTGATAAGTTTAAATGTTTTAAGAGATGAGTTTCACTATTTTTCATCCTCAACATTTCAAGCTTGATTTTGCAAAATTCTTCAAGGATTTTTGTTGAAAACTTTTGGGTAAGTGTTTCTATCCACAAACTTGGAAATTTCCATTACCTTCCTCTTGACTTTTTCTTGAATTTCATGATTTTAAACATTAAAAATTGGATTTTTCATGCCTATATTTAGGAAACTTTAATTGTTGATTTCTCATTCAATTGGAGATCAATTTTAGTGAGATTTTCACCCACACACTCCTTTCTCTTTTTTGAATCCTAATTTTATTCCAGATTCATGAACCTCAAATTTTAGCTCAATTTTTGACCAGTTTATCCTTGGATCCAATTCATGGTAATACGGGAATCGAAATTCATCTCTTGATGCATGTTATATATTCTTCATAGTTATTGGTGGATTTGATCTCGTTTTTGAGACTTTGTGTCCAAAAGCTTGGTTCTAGAGTAGTCTCGACATCGAGGTATGTTCAGCTAACCATTTTGGAAATGGTTTGGGTTTATTAAATTCATTTATGTGATAACTGTAAGAATTGGACCGTTTTAAAATAGTTGGATTGGTTTGGTGATATTTTAGGGAAAATGTTGTATTGGAATTGGGGTAAATTGTGAATTTGTTGGTAAATTGAGATGAATCTTTCATATTCGAGATACTTTTGGAAGATTGTTTTTGTGTGATATTATGAGATATGTGAAATTATTTGGGAAATATTGTATTGTTGATCGGAATTTGAGAAACATTCTAGGATCCAGTCGCATATTTTGGGACTTGTTAAGTCCAGTAATATCGGAACTAAATAATTATTTGTGAGAGTATGGTAATTTTAGATATGTGGATGACTTGTGGTTCCATTTATGATACTTGGCATTTCTTTTTTACTTATATGACATATATTTATCAGTTACTTTATTATATTATTTTTATTTGCATTTGATTATTGCATTTGCATGCATTCATTTCCATGTTGCAATGGTACCATTAGATCTTCTAACACCCTTTGACCATGCGGAGGTGGCAAGGTTGAGATATTGTAACATGTTTTCTGGAACCCCTTGACCACCTAGAGGTGGCAACATTGAGATATTGTGACAACTTCAGACCATGCAGATGTTGCAAGGTCAAGATTTACTGTATATAGTCTGCAAGACCCCCATAGGTTCTGCTAGGTAGCCTTTGCTCGGTAGATATTTACCCCATTTGTACGATAGTTGTGATTCACCCTATGCATTGAATTGGATTCATTTCATTTGTACTGCATCATCAATTATACTTGTTTTCCTTATATGTCCTTATGTATATATTTTGTTCTAACCTCTTTATTGTAGGTAAAAGGGATTCTTAGTTATTACGTGATTATCAAATTTCTCTTACCAAGTTGGTTGAACCTACTAGGGTGGTGAACTCGCCCATAATATATTTCCTCCCTGCATATCGAGCATAAAGACTCGCTCATGGTAATTGATCTTATTCGGGCAACTTTTATTATCATTACCAGATGACAGTGGTGAGGCTCAAACTTCGAGTCTTCATTATACTATTGGGACTTTATTTGTTGTCTTTCACATGAGACATTATATTTTCTTTGTCAGACAACTTTATACATACTCTTTCGTACTATGTAGAAGCTCTGGTACAAATGACTCTAAGTTTCAGAGTGTTGAATCCCAGAACACCACATTCTTAGAGATGGAGCCCAGGTTCATGTATTTTTTACCTAGTTGACCTCTGCATTAGTGGAGGACTTTTTGTGTTCGTAGAGTACATCATGCTTATCAGTTTTAAACATTTTAAGTGACGGGTTTCACCATTTTCCCACCATTCTGGATATTTCAATCTTGATTTTAGGAGAATTCATCAACGATTATCATAGAAAATTTTTAAGTAAATGTTTCTGTGGTCAAACATGGTAATATCCATTACCTTTCTGTTGATTTTATCTTGAATTTCATGATCTTGAACATTAAAAATTGGGTTTTGCATTCCTGCATTTAGGAAACTTTAATTGTTAATTTTTTCATTCAACGTGAGCTTGATTTCAGTGGGATTTTCACCCACAAATGCTTTTTCTTTTGTAGAATCATAAATTTTAATTTAATTATAGAATCATGAACCTCGAATTGTATCCCTAATTTTGATCATTTTGCCCTTGGATCAAATTTGTACCAATATGGGTATCAAAATTCATCTCTTGATGCGTATTATCTATTCTTGATAGTGGCTAGTTAATCAGAGCTTGTTTTTGAGAGTTTGAGTGTTTGGAAGCATGTTCGAGTCCAGTTTCTACATTGAGATAGGTTTGGCTAACCTTTTTGGGACCGATTTGGATTTATTGGATTTATTATGTCATGATTATAAGAATAGTAATGGTTTATAATTATTGGATTGGTTTGGTGATATTTTGGCCAAAATGTGGTGTTTGTTATACAAGAATTGGGTAAATTGTGAGTTGTTTGTAAATTGGGATGAATCCTACATATTCAAGATACTTTTGAAAGTTTTTTTGTGATATTATGAGATTTGTAAAATCATTTCGGAAATGTTGTGCTGTTGATTGGTATTTGAGATATATTTCGGGGTCCAATTGCATACCTTGGGATTACTAAGGTCTAGTAATATTGGAATTAAATGATTATTGGTGAGAGTTTGGTAATTTGAGGCATGTTGATGGCTTTTGGTTCCATTCTTGACACTTGACGTTCCTTTCTTATTATATGACATATATTTATCGATCACTCTATTATATTGCTATTTTATGAATTGGATTATGCCATTTGCATGTATTTATTTACATGTTGCATTGGTACCGCTAGATCTTGTAACACCCCTTAACTATGCGGAGGTGGTAAGGTTGATATTGTACTACTTTTTAAAGCCCCTTTTGACCACGCAGAGGTGGAAAGGATTAGATATTATGAAAACACTTCACCACATGGAGGTGGCAAGGTTGATATATACTATATACGGTCTATGAGACCACGTGGGTTCTGGCTGGTAGCCTTAGGTCAGTAGATGTATATGTCAACTATGAGATAGTTGTGAGTCCACCCCATGCATTGTATTCATTCATTTTATTTGTACTGCATCATTAATTATAGTTTCTATCCTTATGTATATATTATGTACTAACCTCTTCATTGCAAGTGAAAGAAATTCTTAGTTTTTATATATGCTTATCCGATTTCTCTTACCTAGTCAGTTGAACATATTATGTACATTTTAGTGTTCTCACTTCTACTATGTTTCCCACTTGTAGGCCATACATAGAGACTCCCTCGTGGTAGTTGATCTTAATTGAATGGTGTTTTCTTATCATTAAAAAACCACAATGATGAGGCTCAAACTTTGAGCCATCATTACACTATAGATACTTTATATGTTGCCTTTCATATCAGATTTAGTATTTTCTTAATCAGACAACTTTGTATGTGCTCTTTTCCACTACTCACAAGCTATTATACTCATGCCTCTTTGTTTTGGGATTTTAAATCTAACTGTTGTGGTTGTTTTGGTTTACTCTTTTCCCTTTTTGTTCCGATATGGGTTTTTAGGTCATGATGAGTTTTTTATTCGAGCTCTAGGTTCATTGGGCTCATGAGTCAAAAGCGGGGTATCCGGTAGAGACTCACAAATTAGTACGAAGACATCCACATCCTTTTTCGAGAGGCTATAGGACACTTGATTGAAAAATATTTAGTCTTGTTTCCATTCATGTGTTTCTTCATATCAACTCTTTTGAATATATCTAACCTACTTTTTCGGTGTAGATGTTGATGTCTAGAGCCTGACAGTCAGTAGGTGAGCTTGATCCAACTGATGTGGCCCCTACCCATGGTCGAGAAAGGGGTTGTAGATATGTTAGAGGGGTAGCTCTACCTAAGATATAGGCTATAGCACCCACAAACCCGATTCCACCACTATCAGCTCAAGATACCATGTCTTCATATTAGGAGCTACTTCTATATGTATTAGCAAAGCTTGAGAGAGGTTTTTCAACCCGAGTTATTCTTGGCACACTGGCTCTTACAACGCCTATTGTTCCTTCTACAACTCTAGTTGATCTACCTACGGTATATGTTGGCAGTTTGTCAGCCCTGGTGGATCCTCCTATGGTTTCTGTTTTTTTGCCTCAGCCTAATCGATCGAGTATTGGGTCACCACATCTGAGTTTGTCTATTACACCATCAATTGCACTACCTAGGTTTATGGTAACACCAGCTTTTGCCAGCCTTACTATGCCAATTACCAAGCAGAAGAGTGTTTATTCAGTTAGCTCCTCCTAAAATTGATAGTACACCTGGTGATAGGCTGCTGAATTTCTATTGGAGAGTTAGGATCGACTGCGTGATTTGGGAATTATCGACACTCACAAAGTTGCTTACATTTCTTAGAAGTTCACAGGCTTGGCCAAGCAGTGGTGGAGATCAGTTCAACCCATGGACCTACTGGATCACTAGCTAGTCATGTGATCAATTTACTGAGGTGTTTATTGAGTGATTTGTGCATTATATTCTCTGAGACAACACGTGAGATGACTTTGATTGGCTATAGAAAGGATCTATGTCGGTATCTAATTATGAGGCTAGATTTCATGAACTATCTAGGTATACCTTATCTAGTATTCCCAAAATGTTTGAGAGGATTTGATGTTTTGCGAAGGGATTGGAGGGATATCTTCAAAAGGATAAAACTTCAATAGTCCTAGCAGGTGGTACCTTCTAGAGTTTGGCTAGTGGACCATGATTGTACCATTGAGCATATTAAGCATGATCATCAAGTATATATTGTGTTCTAACCTCTTCATTGCAGGTAAAAGGGATTCTTAGTTATTACATACTTATCCAATTTCTCTTACCAAGTTGGTTGAATCTACTAGGGTGGTGAACTTACCCCTAATATATTTCCTCCCTTCATATCGAGAATAAGGTGTCACTCATAGTAATTGATCTTATTCGGGCAACTTTTATTATCATTACCAGATGACAGCGGTGAGGCTCAAACTTCGAGTCGTCATTATACTTTTGAGACTTTATTTATTGTTTTTACATCAAACTTTATATTTTCTTTGTCAGACAACTTTATACATACTCTTTCGTACTATATAGAAGCTCTTGTACAAATGACTTTAGGATTCAGAGTGTTGAATCTCAGAACACTGCATTCTTAGAGATGGGGCTCGGGTTCATGGATGTCTTACCTTGTTGACCTCTGCATTAGTAGAGGCCTTTTTGTGTTCATAGAGTACATTCATGCGTGATCAGTTTTAAACATTTTAGGTGACGAGTTTGACCATTTTCCCACCATTCTGGATATTTCCATCTTGATTTTGAGAGAATTCTTCAAGGATTTTCATGAAAATTTTTTGGCCAAGTGTTTCTATCTTTAAACATGGTAATTTCCATTACCTTTCTCTTGATTTTATCTTGAATTTCATGATCTTGAACATTAAAAATTAGGTTTTTCATGCCTGCATTTAGGAAACTTTAATTGTTGATTTTTTCATTCAATATGAGCTTAATTTCAATGGGATTTTCACCCACAAATGCTTTTTCTTTTGTACAATCATAAATTCTAATTTAATTATAGAATCATGAACCTCGAATTGTATCCTTAATTTTGACTATTTTGCCCTTGGATCAAATTCATACTAATATAGGTATCAAAATGCATCTCTTGATGTGTATTATCTATTCTTGATGGTGGCTAGTTAATTAGAGCTTGTTTTTGAGAGTTCGAGTGTCTGAAAGCTTGGTTCTAGTCCAATTTCTACATTGAGGTAGGTTTGGCTAACCATTGTGTGACCGATTTGGATTTGTTGGATTTATTATGTTATGATTGTAAGAATTGGACTGGTTTATAATTATTGGATTGGTTTGGCGATATTTTGGCAAAAATGTGGTATTGGTTATACAAGAATTGAGTAAATTGTGAGTTGTTTGTAAATTGAGATGAATCCTTCATATTCGAGATACTTTTGAAAGTTTTTTTGTTATATTATTAGATTTGTGAAATCATTTCGGAAATGTTGTGTTGCTGATTGGCATTTGAGATACATTTAGAGATCCAATTGCATTCCTTTAGATTTCAAAGTCTAGTAATATTGGAACTAAACGATTACTAGTGAGAGTTTGGTAATTTGAGATGTGTTGATGGCTTTTGGTTCCATCATTGACATTTGGCGTTCCTTTCTTATTATATGATATATATTTATCGATCACTTTATTATATTGCTATTTTATGAATTGGATTATTCCATTTGCATGCTTTTATTTCCATGTTGCATTGGTACCACAATATCTTGTAACACCCCTTGACCATACGGAGGTGGTAAGGTTGATATTGTACTACTTTTTTAAGCCCCCTTGACCATACAGAGGTGGCAAGAATTAGAAATTATGAAAATACTTGATCACGCGGAGGTGGCAAGGTTGTGATATACTTTATAAGGTCTACGAGATCGCGTGGGTTCCTGCTAGTAACCTTCGCTCAAAAGATGTGTATGTCAACTATGCGATAGTTGTGAGTCCACCCCATGCATTGCATTCATTCATTTTATTTGTATTGCATCATTAATTATAGTTTCTATCCTTATGTATATATTATGTAGTAACCTCTTCATTGCAAGTGAAAGGAATTCTTAGTTTTAAAATGCTTATCTGTTTTCTCTTACCTAGTTAGTTGAACCTATTATGTACATTTTAGTATTCTCACTTCTACAATGTTTCCCACTTATAGGCCATGCATAGAGACTCCCTCATGGTAGTTGATCTTAATTGAACGGTGTTTTATTATCATTACAATATCACAACAATAAGGCTCAAACTTTGAGTCATCATTATACTATTGAGACTTTATATGTTGCCTTTCATATCAGATTTTGTATTTTCTTTATCAGACAACTTCGTATATGCTCTTTTGAACTATGCAGAAGCTATTGTACTCATGCCTCCATGTTTTGGGATTTTAAATCTAAGTGTTGTGGTTGTTTTGTTTTACTCTTTTCCCTTTTTGTTATGATCCAGGTTTTAGGTTATGACATGCTTTTTATTCGAGCTCTGGGTTCATTGGGCTCATGAGTCAAAAGCAGGGTATCCGGTAGAGACTTACAGATTAGTACGAAAACATCCACACCTATTTTCGAGAGGCTACAGGACACTCGATTAGTCTTGTTTCTATTCATGTGCTTTTTCATATCAACTTTTTTGAATATATCTAATCTACTTCTTCCGTGCAGATGTTTATGACTAGAGACAGACAGTCGGTGGGTGAGCTTGAGCTAGCTGATGTGGTCCCTACCCATGGTCGAGAAAGGGATTGTGGATGTGCTAGAGGGGTATCTCTACCTAAGATATAGGCTAGAGCACCGACAAACCCGGTTCCACTACTATCATCTCAAGATACCATGCCTTCAGATTAGGAGCTACTTCTATATATATTAGCAAAGCTTGAGAGAGGTTCTTCAACCCGAGTTATTCTTGATGCACTGGCTCTTACAGCGCCCACTGGTCCTTCTACAACTCTAATTGATCTACCTATGGTATATGTTGGCACTTTATCAGCCCAAGTGGATCCTCCTATGGTTTTTGTTTTTCTTCCTCAGCCTGATCGATTGAGTATTGGGTCACCACATCCGAGTTTTTCTATTACACCATCAAGCACTACCTAGATTTATGGTAAAACCAACTTTTACCAGTCCTATTATGTCAATTGCTAAACAGAAGAGTGTTCATTCGGTTAGCTCTTCTAAGATTGATAGTACACCCGATGACAGGGCTTGTGACTTTCTATTGGAGTGTTAGAATTGACTGGGCGATTTGGGAATTCTTAACACTGAAAGAGTTGCTTATACTTCTTAGAAGTTCACAGGCTTGGCCAAGGAGTGGTGGAGATCAGTTGAACCCATGGACCTACTGGATCACTAACTATGTCATGTGATCAATTTACTGAGTTGTTCATTGAGTGGTTTGTGCATTATAGTCTCTAGGACAACAGGTGAGATGATCTATGTTGATATCTAATTATGAGGCTAGATTTTATGAACTATTTAGGTATACCTAATCTAGTATTCCCAAAATGTTTGAGAGGATTCCGTGTTTTTCCAAGGGGTGTGAGGGATATCTTCAAGAGGCTACAAATTCATTAGTCCTAGCAGGTGGTACATTCCAGAGTTTGGCTAGTGGACCATGATCGTATCATTGAGCATATCAAGCATGATCATCAAGGTGGAGAGAAATGATTCTGCTAGAATGGTTATTTTAGTGGGCAACACCATGAGATAGGGAGTTATCTAGATAGGATCTCTAGGGTAGAGTAGGTCATGTAGCTATTCCCTCTATTGGTAATGTTGATTGATCTAGGCCTATTCAAATAGACCGTTCAAGCTCTTCGAGTACAATCCAGGGGTGGTGTTTCATTGGACAGTCATCTCATGGATTGGATCCCAAGGAGTTTTGTCCTTGTGATGAGGTTGGGTAATTGGACAAATATTTTCCTCAATATGCACCCCCTGCTTAGCCATCAGGGACCTAGCTAGCTCGTCTTGCCTCAACACCTGCAACTAGGAACATTTTTCAAGGTATGAGGGGTGGTACTAGAAGAGCTAGAGGTAGTGTGAGAGGTGGAGCTCTTGGAGGCCTATAATTTAGTGAGGACCTCGAGTATGTTACGCAGTTCCAGACTAGGCCAAGGCAGAAGCCTTAAATGTTGTTATTACAAGTATGATTTCAGTGTGCCATCATTTTGCTCCAATTTTATTTGAGCTAGGTTCTACCTACTCTTATGGATTGTCTTATTTTACCACATATCTTCGTATTATGTGTGAGCCGCTTGCTGAGCCTGGATGTGTTTCCACCCTACTTGGTGATTCGTTAGTTATGAATCGTGTGTACCAAGGTTGTATCGATACCTTTTTATGGAGAGATATTATTTCCAATTTGAGATTGCTGATATGGTTGACTTTGATGTGATATTAGGTAGGATTAGTTGTCATCTTATCATGCCATTCTCAATTGCCATACAAAGACAGTGACTTTATATTGTCCTAGTTTTTGGCAGTTAGTGTGAACTGGCGCATTTATTTCTTAACCCTAGGGGGTGATCTATTATATTCATGCTGGTAGGTTGATGAATAAGGAGTGTTTATCATATAAAGCTCATGTTCGGGCTTGTTTTCAGGAGTTGCCATTGTTGGAAACCACTAGAGTTATGAGAGAGCTTATGGATATGCTTCCAACAAATTTCCTAGGTGTTCCTCCGAAATGGGATATTGATTTCCCTATTGATGTAGAGACGGACACCAACCCCATCTCTAATTCCCCCTACCTTAATGTATATAAAGGATGAAGAAGGATGACTCTATGCGGATGTGTATTGATTAGTGCTAATTGAATAAAGGGACCATTAAAAATTAGTATATTAGGGATTTCCAAGATTGATGTGAGACTAGGTACCACTTGTTGAGAGTTCGGGAGTCTGATATCTCGAAGACAACCTTCAAGACCTACTATGACAATTAGAGTTTGTGGTTATGTCTTTCGGGTTGACTAAAGCTCTAGCTACTTTCATGGAATTGATGAACAAATTGTTCAAGCCTTATTTGGATATATTTGTTATTGTATTTATTGATGACATCTTGGTTTACTCTACGAATGAGTCCTATCATGTGAAGTATTTGAGCATTGTACTTAAAAGGTCAAGAGAAAAAAAGTCATATGCTAAGTTTTCAAACTATGAGTTTTGGCTCGAGTCGGTAACTTTCCTTGGGCATGTGGTGATAAAAGATGGCATTATGATAGATCCGGCTAAGGTAGCGGTAGTTCGTGAGTGGGATAGGCCGATATTTATGATAGAGATCTAGAGTTTTATTGGCTTTTTGAGGTATTATTAGCACTTTATGTAGGGATTCTCTTCTATAGAAGCCCTATTAACTAGACTCACTAAAAAAGATAAGGATTCTTAGTGTGTCAGAGGAGTGCGAGGCAAGATTTCAAAAGCTTGAAGATTTATTGATCTTAGCATCTATTCTTGCTCGACTTGTGGAGCGAGTACCTTTTGTGGCATATTGTTATGCCTCTTGAGTAGGTTTTGGTGCGGTGTTGATGCAAAGGGGGAGAGTGATTGCATTTGCATCTCGGCAATTGTAGGTGCACAAGAGAAACCACACTACCCATGATTTAGAGTTGGCTATGGTTGTCTTTTTATGAAGTTGTGGCGGCATTATCTCTATGGGGTGCACTGTGAGATCTTTATTGATCATCAAAGTCTTAAATATATCTTTTTCTTAGCCTAATTTGAACATAAGGAAATTCAGGTAGTCGGAGTTCTTGAAAGACTATGAGATCTTTATCCTATATCACCCGGGCAAGGCGAATATGGTAGCAGATATCTTGAGTCGAAAGGCCTCTAGCATGGGGAGTTTGGCATTCTAGAGGACAAATGAGAGACCTTTAGCTATGTAGGTTCATCCAATTGCTGGATAGCTAGTTCAGTTAGATATTTCTATCCCTCATAACATTTTAGCCTTTGTGGAGGCTCAATCTTCATTGCTTGATTAGGTGTGTGCTCTCTTGTTTGATAATGCTAGATTATGCTTGATTCGTGGTAAGGTGCTGACAGGTGAATCAAAAATAGCTGCTATTGACTCGGAGATTGTCTTGAGGATTAATGGTCAGGTTTGTATGCCTAATATGGGAGATTGGGTAAGATTGATATTGGAGGAGGCACATTATGATGGATATTCCATCTATCCAAGTGTGACAAAGATATATCATGATTTGAATTAATACTATTAGTTGTGCGATGAGGTGAGATATTTCTGAATTTGTGACAAAGTGCATGAATTATCAATTGGTCAAATAAGAGCACCAAAGGCCTGCAAGTTCGATGCAAAAAATGCCCATTTCCGTGTTGAAGTGGGAGCACACTACTTTAAATTTGGTTACTGGTTTGCCCATGGATTTGGGCAAGTGTGACTCAGTTTAGTTGATTGTAGATTAATTGACTTTGTTTGCTCACTTCCCACCGGTGAAGGCTAGCTATAATGTAGAGCCAGTTGCTAAGTTATATCTCTAGGATGTTTTAGATTGCACGAGGTGCCATTGTCTATGGTGTCTAATAGATAGACTTTGTTCAATTCACATTTTTGGAAGGCTCTACACTATAATTTGAGTACTAGGTTGGGTTTGAGTTCAACTTTCCATCCTCAGACTGATAGGCAGTCCAAGGGCACTATTTAGGCTTTTGCGAATATGCTTCCGGTAGTACGATAGACTTAGGGGCCGGATGTGGTCAACATTTGTCTTTGGCAGAGTTTGCTAATAATAATAGTTACAATTCCAGCATTCAGAAGGCACCTTTTAAGGCATTATATAACCATAGGTTTAGGTCACCTATTAGGTTTTATTCTGGTTCACTGGATGCTTTCGGTGTTGACATACTTAGAGATGCTATGGATCGGGTATGGTTGTGCAGAGTAGGTTGTTGAGAGCCTAGAGTCATTAGAAGAGTTATGTTGATAGAAGGACTAGAACTATAGAGTTCATGGTTGGACATAGTGTGTGGCTGAAAATGTCACCCATGAAGGGTGTGATGAGGTTTGGGAATAAAGGAAAGCTTTTCCTATTTAGGATCTTGAGGAGGTTTCGTGAGGCTACTTATGAGCTAGCATTGCCACAGAGACTATCAATAGCTTATCCGATATTTCATATCTCCATGCTCTGCTAGTACATTTCAGATGAGTCACATGTGATTTCCTATGATTTGGTTGAGTTTTGTTTAGAGTTCCCATATGAGGAGGAGCTAATAGGTATTTTGGTTAGGAAGGTGCAGAGGTTAAGGACCAAGGACATACCTTCACTGAAGTTTCGGTGGTAACATCATATGGTTGAGAAGACTACTTGGGAGATGCAGTCAAACATATGGACAAGATATCCCAGCCTTTTTTAGGTTTCAGGTACCTTTCTGTCCCTTATGTTCAAGGACAAACATTATTTTTAGTGGCGAATGATGTAATGACCTTGCTGGTTAATTTTGAGTTTATTTGTAGAAATTACTATTTTGCCCTTTTATATGTTGCTTTAGACCTATTTTGAACTATCTGTGTTGTTGAAATGGAGAAATGGTGTTTTAAAAGTGGAAAGCATGAGTTTTGGCATTTATGGAAGCTAAGTTTTTGATAAAGTTTGTGTTTCTACCATTTAGTGTCCTCGAGTATCAAAATGGAAGTGCGTCAATTCCATTAGCTCTAGAATGTCAAATTTATACTAGGAGAAGTGACAACTGAATTTGGAGTTAAAAATTGTGATTCTGAATCCAAATTTGTATTTTTAGTTGATTTCGGAGACTAATTTATCTTTGGTAAACATTAAGAGTTTGGGAGCTCTAATCAAAATTCTGACAGCTCCAGGTTACTGATGGTTAAACTAATGCTAGAAATGGTCTCGTTGTAATTTTTGGAATTCTTGAGGACAATTTTTGTATTTTAAGTTTTAACTAGTTTTATCAAGCATTATAGATTTTTGCATCAAAGAGACCTCAGAATCTAATTTTGATAATTCCATTGAGTTCGGAATGCCATTTTTGGTAGAGATAAATGTTTGGTTTGTGCATATAGGTTTTTCAATGGACCCTAGGGGTTCGTTCCGAGAATTTGCAATACTTGATTAATTTAGGCTTAGCAACGATGGATTGAGAGGATACTCTCTTGTCTCGATCTGTGCCAAAATAGGAGTACACTTTACCCTTGCTCTACTAGTGGATCCATTTAGGTACACTTTCTCTCGAAATTCTTTCCGAAATGGGATAGGTTCCTATAAGGCAAAATCTTTCATAAAGTCATGCTCGAAATAGGAAAGGTTCTCATAAGGGTGGTTACTTCTCTGAAATGGGACAGGCTCCTGTATGGTGAAGTATATTTTACCTTGGCAAATAGACAACATCTTTATCGATAAAGGGTAATCATCGGGATTCCAAGTTGTAGCTCACTTGGTCTTATTCTTTGTCAGTTGTTGTCTCTTCCAACAATTATGTTCTATGCAAGATAAATGATTTATAAACATGTTTTACTTCAAGCATTAATCATGTATGCCAAATTTAGATTATACTTATCTATTGCCTATTTCAATGTATTTTGACTATATTGGCTTATTTCTTGTTGTATTGCATCCAATATACATAGTACATTCAAATGTACTAATGCATACTTTATTCCTACATGATATCCCCATGTAAGGACCAGAGCTTCTCTTGATCATCTTCCACTTGGCTAGTGAGATTATTTGAATATAAGCTTGGTGAGTCCTCAAGTACGAGGTCACTATCTACTTTCTATTGTTATCTATAAGATTTCTTTATGCTGAACATTTGACGTTATGAGGGTGAGCCTGGAAAGTGTCTTGGCCGCCGCTCCATTCTATGTTTAGAGGTTGTGGAAGTATTATGATGTACTTATGCTATAAGCTTGATTCTAAGGTTTGTTTATATTCAAAGACTTCCTATAGTCCCATTTTCCTTTATTTATATCTTTTATTGTTGTTGACTTTGCTTATGCGACCAAGGTTGTGTTATTGATATGCTAAGGGGTTTTTTTGGGTCCCTATGGGCTTCTATTCGCCGTTTCAAGGCTAGGGCCTTGGCTAGGGTCATGAAAAACTTGGTATCAGAGCACTATAATGTTGATGATCCTGAAAATCCAACATACTACATCGATTACAATCTTATTCATGGTTGTCTAACACACTACAACAATGAGTGAGAGGCTATGAGGCATTTTATGAAATGTTCCACCTTTTCATGATCTATGTCATGCGATAGAGTTAGCTTCCCCTAAGACTTATTCCTGATTCTTAACCGCTGCATTTTAGAACAAGTCTTAAGCTATTCAGGACGATGACATTTCCAATGTGAAGGTTCGCAATACTTTATGGATATTGGCCAAAGCTGTGAACGCCCAACTCAACAAATTGGTGGGCACCCTCGGCAGCTCAAATGATAAGAGTGGGGAGAAAAAGGCCAAAAGAGCCTGAGATTAGGGTGCTTCATCTTCTGCCATGCTACCGGTGTCCAAAGAAAAGTACCTTTTTTGCCACTTGTCAAGGGTGTGGTAGGAAACATCAAGGAAAGTGTTTGGAGTGTATTGCTGAGTGCTTTGAGTGTGGAGGTATTGGGCATAAGATAAGGGGTTTATCGGTGGTCACAAGGAAAAGGAGAAAAAGGGCGCAAGTTAAAAGAAGGCTCCCATATGCTAAGCCCAATGGCAATGGTGGGATGACCCATCCTAGGTGTCCAAAATATGGGAGAAATAATTATGCAACATATCTGAGGAACACGGTCGCATGCTTTGGGTATGGCAAGATGGCCACAGGATTGGTGACTCATATGTTTAAAGAAAGGGTAAGGGTGTTGGTGTTCAAGCTTCTCCTCCGTGCCACAAGTATGGGAAGCACCATTTGAAAGATTGGTTGGCCTACTTTACTGCGTGTTTTGACTGTGGTACAAAGGATCACGAGTCTGGATGTTGTCTATGGGTTATTAAGGATTACGAGGATGACCATCAACGTGCGTAACCATACCCTCCTAGATGTCACTAGACTTGGCATGGTGCTTCAAAGGTATGTTAAAGGTTTTTTATTTTGATGTGTATGCATTGAAGGACTCAGGTGCGACTCTTTCTTTTATTATTCTTTTTGTTTCCAAAAAGCTTTATGTTAGTTCTGAATTATTGTGTGAACCTGATGATGCGTCTACCCTTGTTGGTAAGTCAATTACTGCTAGGAGAGTCTACAACAATTGTATTGTGTTCATTTTGCATAAAATCGTGCCTTGTGATTTTGATGTCATTCTTGGGATGGATTGGTTGCATGCATATTATGCTTCTATTGATTGTAGAATCCGTAGCATTAAATTTCTATTCCCTAATAAACCCGTCCTTGAGTAGGAAAGTTGTGATGTGGTGGTCAATGGTGGATTTATTTCTTACTTAAATCCTAAAAGTTGATTTTTAAGGATTGTTTCTATCATCTTGTGAGGGTTAGGGATGCCGAGTCCAAAGTCCTTGCTACAGAGTCTAGTTAATGAGTTTCTTGATGTCCTTCTCGATATTTTAAATTTGTGGCAATGTCTTTTGCTTAACCAATGCCCCGACTATATTAATAGTCTCATGAATAGGGTCTTTAAATCCTACATTGATATGTATGTGGTAGTTGTGGATGGTATATTGATTTATTTCTGGAATGAAGAAGAGCTTGTGAGTCACTTGAGGGTAATGTTGCAAATCTTGAGGGAGGAGAGGTTGTATACAAAATATGAGAAATGTGAGTTTTGGTTGAAAGAGGTTGCATTTTTAGGACATTTAGTGTCTAGTGATGGTATGAAGATGGATCTTAAGAAGACGGAGGTGATTTGGAATTGGCCTAGACCTTTCGTCCATCGGAGATTAGACGTTTCTTGGGTTTGGGGGGTTACTACTGAAGGTTTATAAATGGTTTCTCTTCTATTGCTTCCTATATGACAAATTTGAGCCAAAATAAGGTGAAATTTGTGTGGAACAATGAGTTTGAAAAGAGTTTCAAAGCATTGGGGGATAAGCTTGTCTCCGCTCCTATTTTTTCTCTATTAAGGGTGTTGGAAGGATTTGTTATTTATTGTGATACTTCATGATTTGGTTTGGGGTGTCTTTTGATGCAAAATGGTAAGGTGATAACATATGCCTGTAGAAAACTTAAGGTGCATGAGAAGAATTATCCTACCCATGATCTTGAATTGGCGGCCTTGGTAATTGGTTTGAAAATTTAGCACCACTACTGGTATGGGGATCATGTTGATTATAGTGGCAAAGAGATGGTTAGAGAGGTCCACCAGTTGGCTAGATTGGGGGTTACGTTAGATGAAGTTGATAATTGGGGTGTAGTAGTTGTTGATGGTTCTAAGTCTTCTTTGATTGAGGAGGTAAAAGGCAAAACAAGATCTTGATCTCGCTTTGTTGAAGTTGAAGACCTTGGTAGAAGATGGAAAAGTGGAACTTTTCTCGTAAGGGGAGATTGTACCCTTAGGCACCAAGGTAGATCGTGGATGCCTTATGTTGTCGAATTGAGAGAGTTGGTTTTGAAAGAGGCTCACCATTCATTCTATTCTATTCTTTTTATTCCATAAGAGTGGACAAAGACTATGGGAAGGTACTTTAGTAAGGTTGATGATTTGGTTTACTTGAAGATCTCATCCATGAAGGGCATGGTCCGATTTGGGTAAATTAAGCCCAAGGTTTGTAGGTTCTTATAGAGTATTGAGAAGGAGTGGTAAAAAAGCCTATGAATTGGAGTTACCTATGGAAATGAAAATGGTTCATCAGGTCTTCCATGTATCTAGGTTAACGAGATGTATTGGTGACCTAAGTGCTATGGTGCCCTTACAGGTTGTGGGTGTTGTAGGAGGTAATCTGACCTATAAGGAGGTCCCGATTAATATATGGATAGACAAGTGAAGAAGTTGAGAAAAAAAGGTTGTAGCATTAGTCAATGTTCTTTTGAGGAATCAACAAATTGAAGGTCTCATTTGGGTAGCCAGAGCGGCCAAGAAGAAGCAATATCTGTAACAAGTCGAAGGCGTCAGTTGGAATTTTTCTCCTAAGGGGATGATGGTACCCTTAGGTACCAAGGGTGATTGTGGATGCCTTATGTTGATGAATTGAGAGAGTTGGTTTCAAAAGGCTCATAATTCATTCTATTCTATTCTTTTTTATTACATGATAGTGGATAAAGACTATCAGATGGTACCTTGGTGAGGTTGGTGATTGGGTTTACTTGAAGATCTCACCCATGAAGGGTGTTGTCCAGTTTGGGTAAAGTAAGCCCAATGTTTATGGGTCATTTTAGAGTGTTAAGAAGGAGTGCTGAGGAAGCCTATGAATTTAAGTTACCTATGGAATTGGAAATTGTTCATCCGGTCTTCCATTTATCTAGGTTGAGGAGATGTGTTGGTGACCCAAGTGCTATGGTGCCCTTGAAGGTTGTGGGTATTGTAGGAGGTAATCTAACCTATGAGGAGGTCCCGATTGAGATATTTGATAGAAAACTGAAGAAACTAAGAAAACAAGGTTGTAGCTTCGGTCAATGTTCTTTGGAGGAATCAACAAGTCGAAGGCATCACTTGCAGAGCCGGAGCAGACAAGAAGAAGGGATATCCATACCTCTTTCATTCTATTCTTGCCTAAGATAGCAAAGTAAGTCGTAACTATAATTTCAAGTCTTATGTTTCCGTCCTTATGTCTTTTTTCATGCATTCATGTTTATGTTGTTTTTTGACATTCATGTTAAGATTTTTGAAAACGATGTTTAAGTGCATTTTTTGCATTCATGTTAGGCAGAAATCTTCGCGATTACTTCTCTTATGGATGTTTCTTTGACATCGAGGACAAATGTTCCCAAGAGGGAGATATTGAAAGGCCCAAAAATTATTTTTCAGAAATGCTCATCATCGTAATTTTTATATATCTCAAAATCCATGCGCTATATCGAAAATTCGACTTCACATTCTTGATCAAGGGCCAAAATTGAGTGAGAGATAGGTCTAACCCCGATATCAAGGACTAGTAGAAAAAAATTAATTTTAGATAATTACGAATTCCAGTGGCGATCAGCGCCCTAGCCGCTACGCGCCAACAGAATGGATCAGTGTTAATTTTTCCTGGAAATTCTATTTTGTCCTAAGGGACTTGGGGTCATAGCCTCATGGCCACATATCCATGAAAACACTTATACTTATCCATTTTTCAACTATATATCATTCAAGACCCTCTCAAACCTATCGAATACTTAACCAAATATATCATATAAATTTCAAATGTATTATGCTTAATTTCGGCTCTCAAGTATCGTATTTAAGCTTCAATTCTGCTTCAAGACTACATCAAGAAAACCTAAGTTTGAGGTACGTGGGTTTCAACCATTGGGTACTTTCACCCATAGTGCACAACCTTCTTTTTTATGAAAATTTCATTTTTTCAAGTTGGATTATCTATGAGTATCTCTTATTATGAATCTTTTTATAAACTTTGTTAGGGTTTATGAAATGTATATTGTTTATGCATATTTTGAGCTATCAATCTATAATCTATTATGAGACTTGATGATGAATTTCTAGATATCTTACATGAGGGTTTTACTATGTGTTGGTGGGTTGATTTACATTGAGTCTTCTCATGTTACCTCACTCTTGAATTGCAAGATTTGAACAAGCATTACACACCCGCCAAGTGTTTGATAAATTGTCTTGACAAGGATTCTAAAGTTATTGAAGATCTATTTCTTAAGTTATGAGTCAAGTGACTTTATGATGATTTTGGACTTTCAAATGATGTATTAAATTCATGAAAATGTCTATGATGTTGTAATGATGGATTAAGTCCTTTTTCAAAGATTTTACCATGTGTCAGCCTTTGATGTTAATGCAAGGGTAATATTTTATTATGATCTATTCTTATGTTTCAAAGTTAGGCTCAACATTAGATGTCAAAGATGTTTTAGAGCTACTCGTGTTATGATTCTATGTTCATTACAAGTTACTAAAGATATGATTATTTCATTTATTCTGTGGGATTAGGCTTAACACCGATGGATTGAGAGGATGCTCTCTTTCCTCAAACTATGTGTCAACCTAGGAGTGTACTTTACCCTTTCTTTAGTAGTATATCCATTTAGTGCACTCTCACCCGAAATACTCCCCGAACTAGGATAAGTTCTGTAAGAAAAAGTCTTTCATGAATCCTTCCCGAAATGGGACAGGGTCCCATAAGGGGGGTTTACTTCTCCGAAATAGGACAAGCTCCCATAAGGTGACATATGGTTCACCTTAGCAAGTAGACCACCTCTTTACTTATGAGGGGTAATCATCGGGATTTCAAGTTATAGCTCGCTTGGTCTTATTTTTTGTGTCTCTTCCTACATATATATTGTGTTCTATGCAAGCTGAATAATCTATAAACATGTTTTACTTCAATCATTGATCATATATGTCATATTGAGATTATACCTATCTATTGCCTATTTCTATGCATTTTGACTATATTGTCTTATGTCTTATTGCATTGAATCCTACATACTTAATACATTCAAACGTAATAATGGTTACTTTATGCCTACATGATATTACCATGTAGTGACTGGAGCTCTACTTAATCATCCTCCTCGTGGCTAGTGAGATTATTTGAAGATAAGCTTGGTTAATCTTCAAGTTTGGGGACACTATCTACTTTCTCTTGTTATCTCTAAGACTTCTTTATATTGAACATTTGAAATTATGCAGGTGAGCCTGTAAAGTATCTTAGCCCCTGCTCATTTCTTTGTTTAGAGGTATTGTTGGAATATGATGATGTACTTATGCTATATGTTTTAATCTTAAGCTTTGTTTAAGTTCAAAGACTTCCCATAGTCCCATTTTCCATTATTCATATCTTTTGTTATTGTTTACTTTGCTTCCATGACCAATGATGTGTGATTGATATGCTAAGAGGCTTCTTTCGGTCCCTTCAAGCTCGCATTCATTGTGTCACTTCTACGCTCTAGGACTAGGTCGTGAAAATCTAATCTCCCAATTTCAGTCTACAAAAAATACCATAAAAACCACTCTATTACGTGCTCTCTATGTCTCTTTGTTTATGTTCTCTCAAAAACCTGCGAAAAACTTCTTCTAAAAACCTAAAATATACTTTTTGTAGTATTTACAAACTAGTATCTAAATTAATTGGTAAAACTGGTCTGCGTCTGCTATGGCTCACAGTTACGACTTGTAGTATGCCCTACGAGTCGTAATCGAGATTTCATAGTCAACATCTTGTATTTTGGACTTCACTGCTATGATGCACCTCCACGAGTTGTAGTCTAGTCTAGAACGTGTATTTCCATTTTGTAGTCCACATTTGCATTTCTTAGTCCAATCTTGATCAACACTAGAACTTGCTACGACGCTGAAATGCCCCCAAAAAGCTCCAAAAATGTGCTTCAGAAATGCCTACAATCGCAATTTCTATATATCACAAAATCCATATGTGATATCACAAATTCGACTTCATATTCATCATCATGGGAAATATTTGACTGGGAAATGGGTATAACTCTAATTTTAGAGGACCTATAGTATAAAATAATTTTTGAAAAATTTTGATTTCCAGTGGCGATCCACGCCCTGGCCACGACGCGCCACGGGCGCAGATCAGTGTTAATATTTCCTGAAAATTTTTTTTCAACCCAAGGGCCTTGGGGTAATAGGCCTATGCACACTTATGCATGAGAAAACCTCCACTTAACCATTTTTCAACTCTATGTCACTCAAGATCCTGTTAAAACCCTTTCTAACACTTAACCAAATATTTCATCCAAATTCAAGTGTCCCAAGTTTAATTTTGGATCTCGAGAACTCTATTCAAGCTTCAAATATCCTTCAAGACTACATCAAGAAAACCTAAGTTTGAGGTATGTGAGTTTCATCCATTGGGTCCTTTCATCCATGGAGCCCAACACTCCTTTTTATAAAAAATTACATGTTTCCAAGTTGTATCTTCTATGGGTATCTTTTATAATGGGTTTCTATCACAAATTATGTTGAGGTTTCATGAAATGTTGATTGAATATGTATGTTTGTCTATTTCAAGCTTATACTATGAATTGGTTTTATCTATTGAGACTATGCATGGTTTGAGCCATGAAACTATGATCTATTAATAGATTTGGTGATGGATTTCAAGATACCTTATATAACGATTTTACTATATGTTTGTGGGTAGATTTGCATTGAGTTTTCTCATATCATTTCACTCTTTGTTTGCATGATTTTCAATTAGCATTAAACACCCACCAAGTGTTTGATAAAATATCTTGAAAAAGATTCTCAGGTTATTGATGGTCTATTACATGGTGTACATGTCAACTAGCTTAATTATGATTAAGGGATTGTATATATGCATTGAATCTATGCAAATTATCTATAGTGTAACCACACCTTGTTGGGAGGGGGGGGTGTCATGCTCGTACTACAATGTTGAGGGGTAGATACCTTGACCACCTTGTCGGGGGGTGTCATGCCCGTACTACCCTACTGAGGGGCAGATAACTTGACCACCTTGTCGGGGGGTTCCATGCCCTTACTACCATTTTAAGGGGTAGATACCTTTACCAAATCACCGAGGGGGTGACATGCCACAGATTCCAAGTAGTAGTTGCTTGGTCTATGATTATCATCTCTTCCCACACATGCAATATATATTTGCAAGTTATATGATTTACAAGAATATTTTACTTCAAACATTGATCATGAATGACATATTGATATTATACTTATCCATTGCTTATGACTATGTATTTTGACTATGTTGCCTTATGTCTTGTTGCATTGCATCTTATATACTTAGTACATTCGAACGTACTAACGCATACTCTATGCCAACATGATGTTACCATGTAGGGACCGAAGCATCTCTAGATCATCCCCCACGTGGCTAGTTTGGTGCTTGCAAGAATTAACACATACTCTATGAAAACATGATGTTACCATGTAGGGGCTGGAGAATCTCTCGATCATCCTCCACGTGGTTAGTTTGGTGCTTTGGAAGATAAGCTTTGGTGATTCCTTATGTCCGGGGACACTAGCTATGCTACTCTTCCTATTTGATGTCTCTTTATGTTGAACACTTCATACTATGATGGTGAGCTCGGAAAGTGTCTTGGCCCTAACTCTAATATATGAAAGAGGTGTTGTTGGAATAATTGATGTACTTATGATTTGGACTCTGACTCTTTTATGCTTTATGAATACCAAGACTTCCCTTAGTCCCTTTTCCCTTATTTATATCTCTTGTTGTTGTTATTTTACTTCTCCGACCAAGGATGTGTGATTAATATGCTTGTTTGGGGTTCCTTCGGGTTACCCATTCACCGTGTCATGTCTAGGCCCTAGGCTTGGGTCATGAAAAAGTTGGTATCAGATCCCTAGGTTGTTATTGGTCCTTGAAATCCACACACCGTGTTGATTAGAATCTTGTTCATAGTGGTGAAGTGCACCATAACTATCATTAAGAGGCTATGAGATGTTTTATGATATGTTCCCCTTCTTCATGATCTATATCGTGCTATAGAAGTTAAGGTAAGACTTTTCCTCTAATGAATTTTCTTTGATATTTTAGATCACGCCTATTCAAACAGGAAGACTAATGAGAGATCATTCACCCGAGGAGCAATCGGTCCCTCCCGCTCCTCAAGCTCCGCAAGATGGGGGAGTGGCCCATAATAAGTTCCAAGATGCTATCACTATGTTTACTCATGCTATGACCAATAAAATCAATCAAGGGTCCCAAGCTGCTCATGCTCCTACTGCAGCCTCAAAGCTGAGGGATTTTACTAGGATGAATCCACCGGAGTTCTATGGGTCCAAGGTGGACGTGGATCACCAAGAAATCATTAATAAGGTGTATAAGGTGTTATCCATTATGGGGGTTAATTCGTAGGAAAAAGCAGAGTTGGCAACCTACGAACTCAAATGGGTGGTTAAAATATGGTTCACTCATTAGAAGATGGAGAAGGGGAATGGTAATGATATCCCTTGGGAGGAGTTCAAAGCGGTATTTCTCAACTGATTTTTTCCTACTGAGAGAAGGGAGGCAAAGATGAAGGAATTTATGAATCTAAAGCAAGGGTCTATAGTGTGAGGGAGTATTCCCTCATGTTCAACCAACTCTCCAAGTATGCCCCATGATTGGTTGTCAAGCCAAAGTCGAGGATGAAAACATTTTTGTCGGGTGTCTTCGAATTGGTTAATGAGGAATGTCATACCACCATGCTAATAGGTCATATGCCAAACAAATAGAGGCGGAAAAGCTTAGGAAGGGTAGAAGTGGTGAGTCTAAGAAGGCTCATTTTGAAGGTGGATTCCGAAATTTCAAGGGTGGCCAGTTTCCTCAAGACCACAAGTTCAAAGGCCAAAGGTCTAGCAATGCTCAAAATACAAGGCTTGCTAATGACGATCCAAGGTTCCAAGGTGGTAGTGTTGTGGTGCACAACCCTATATGCCAAAGGTGTGGTAGTAATCATAATGGTCCATGTTTGAAGGACTCTAATGCTTCCTATGGTTGTGGTGAAGTGGGTTATAAGGTGATTGGTTGTTCTTGTGCTATAAACAAAGGTAGAGATAGTCGACCATAAGGCCAAGGAGCGAATGCGGGTCAAAAGAGTAGAGAAGGTCAACAAGAGGACGCTCTAACGAATAATAAATTCTATGCTCTTTGTCATGACCCAAGCCTAGGGCCTAGATGTGACATGGCGAATGGGTACCCGAAGGGACTCCAAACAAGCCTCTTAACATATCATTACACATCATTGGTTGTAGAAGAAATTAAACAACATAATAAGAGTAGAAATGAGGGGAAAAGGGCTACAGGGATACTTTCATAACATAAGCACAAAAACAAGAGAGTCAAGGCTTAATACATAACATGTCCAACAACACTACTACTACATAGATAAAAATGGGGGCCAAGATAAGCAACCGGGCTTACCCTTATAGTGAATACATACATAAAAGATAGACAATCTTAGTACATAGCCTGAGATCATAGATGTTGTCCCTGGAATGGAGGACTCACCAACCAGCTTGAGAGAATTCGTACTAGCCACGTAGAGAAAAATGCTTAAGTGGCGGTCCGGTTCCTATATGGTGACATCATGTAGGAATAGAATATGCGTTAGTACGTTTGAATGTACTATGTATGCAGGACGCAATGCAACAATAGATAAGTAATATAGTCAAAATGCATAAGCATAGTCAATGAGCAGCATATAACAATATGACTTGCATGGAAGATGGGTAAAGTAAATCATGCTTACATAAAACATAATACATGTGTAAGAAGAGATCCTCATTAATGAGTTCATAATTTATCAAGGTACTAAACCCTTGATTGATTGGTGGATAGTCGCACCCTATCACCCCTGGTAATTGAGGTACAAACCCCTCAACCCGGTTATCAAGGTACAAAACCCTTGATTGGTTGGTAGATGCTTGCACCCTGCCACCCCTGGTGATTGAGATACAAACCCCTCTACCCAATTATCAAGGTACAAACCCCTTGATTGATTATCAAGGGACAAACCTGTCAACATGGTTACCCGAGTGCTTAACCCCCCCGAGTAGGGCATGGTCAATTTCCAACACTATATAGAAAAATATTATATACATACACTCCTTCCATCATCATAAAGTCTTCAACTCATAAGACATGCTTTGGACCATCAATTCTTCAAGGAACCATCACCAAACATTTTATCATATACTTGGCGGGTATGTAGAGCTAGTGTAAAATCATGCAATTTAAGGATGAAATCATGCAAGGAAATCCAATGTAAAACCATCTATAAATACTTAGTAAAACGCTCAAGCAATGTACACCAAAACCTTTTATCAAATCCAACAATAGATCTTAGATTCATAGTTCATAACATGATAAAATAGTCGCAATTTCATGAAACCCTAACATAGTTCATAGTCAAATTCATAGTGAGTAAGACCCATTAGCAAATCAACTTAAAATCATGCAATTAGAGTGAAAAGGAACTAAGGCTTCATGGGCGAAAGGAACCCATGAATGAAAACCACATATCTTAGCTTTGGAGAATTCTTGATGAAGATAGGTAATGGAGACTTGAAGCTTGAGTGAAAACCTTAAGATATTGATGAGTTTTGGATACTTTAAATTTAGGGTGGAATATTGTCTAAGTGTTTGAGAGAGCATTTGGGAATGCCTTGAATGATATGAAGGTAAAATATGGCTAAGTATAGGTATTTTCATGCATTGGAACACTTAGGCCCAAGACCCAAAATTGTTGGACCTTGATAAAACTGGAAGCCAAAAACACTATAGCGCACCCTTGGCGCGTCACGCCATTGGTGCAGATGCTCTCTGGAAATTGTATTTTTGCCATTTTTTGAATTTTGATAGCTTACTCTAAAATCTGGGTAAGACCCATCTCCCACTAAATTTTTCCCCCTAAACAAGAATATGTAGTTAGATTTTCGATATCACACATGGATTTTGAGATATATGAAAGTTATGATTCTGGGTATATCCGAGGCACATTTTTGAGCACTTTTTGGGGTCATTTCAATATGTCCCTCTTGGTAACATTCTTCCCCGAATGTCAAAGAAACGTATATGAGAGTTGTAAACATGTCAATTTCAGCATACATAAAGATGCAACAATGCACTTAAACTTCATTTCAAAATTCTCATACACTTAGTGTAAGATCATCATGAACTTGTCAATTTAAACATGAATGCATGCAATGACATGAGGGATAAACTTAAGAGTTGAGATAACATAAGGGACTTAGATTAATACCTTTAGTTTGATTGGAGTGGAAATGGTAAGGATATCGCTTTTGCATGTCTGCTTCGGCCTCCCAAGTAGCACTTTCAACTTGTTGATTCCTCCAAAGGACCTTAACATAAGTAAGATCCTTATTCCTCGACCTATTAATAAGAAATATCCAAATAGGAACCTTTTCATAAGTCAATTGTCTTCAACAACACCCACAACATCAAGAGGAACAATAGCATTAGGGGCTCCCACACATTTCATCAACATGGATACATGAAAGACCGGATGAACCAAATCTATCTCACTAGGCAATTCCAAATCATAAGATACCTTTCCAATACTCCTCATTACCTTATAAGGATCCACATATCTTCGACTCAACTTTCACTTCTTCCCAAAACAAATCACACCCTTTATAGGTGATATCTTCAAAAACCCAATCACCAACTTTAAATTTAAAATCCCTTCTCCTCACATCGACATAGGACTTTTGGCGACTTTGGGCCGTCTTCAAACTTTCTCTAATCATCCTAACATTTTCAAGAGCCTCCATAACCATATCCGGTCCCAACAATGCCACCTCTCAAACCTCAAGCCACCCAACCACTGATCTACAATGTCGACCATAAAGAGTCTCAAAAGGAGTCATATTGATGCTAGAATGATAGCCATTGTTATAGGCAAACTCAATCAATGGGAGATGATCATCCCAACTGCCCGTAAGCTCCAACACACAAGGCCTAAGCATATCCTCAACAGTTTGGATAGTTCTTTCAGCTTGGCCATTCGTTTGAGGGTGAAAGGTCATACTAAGTTTAACTCTTATACCAAGACCCCTTTGAATGGACCTCCAAAAATGTGAAGTAAATTGAGAACCATGATCCGATATGATGGAAACGGAACCCCATGCAAGCTCACCAAGTCAAGAATGTACAATCTAGCATAATCTTCAGCCCCTTATGTGGTCTTTACTGGTAGAAAGTGAGCTAATTTCATCATCCTATCAACTATAATCTAAATGGGATCAAAACCCTTTCAAGACTTGGGCAACCCTACCACAAAGTCCACATTAATCTGCTCCCACTTCCAAGTTGTAATCTCTATTTCTTATCCTAGGCCACTTGGCTTTTGGTGCTCCGCTTTGATTTGTTGGCAGCTATGACAACCGGATACAAATTTGGCAATGTCCCTCTTCATACATACTTACGAATACACCTCTTTCAAATTTCTATACGTCTTAGTAGACCCGTGGTGAATAGAATAAGAAGAACCATGAGCCTTATCAAGGATCTTTTCTTGCAAGCCATCAATACAAGGCATACCTACCTTGGTATCTAAGGACACCATCTCCCCCTTGGGAGAAAACCTCCACCTTATCACTTTTTACCAATGCCTTCAATTCTAACAAAGAGGGGCCAAGATCTTGCTTAGTTTTCATATCCTCAACTAATGAAGATTTAGAGCCATGAACTATCACAACACCCCCATTATCAACCTCTTCCAACCTGACTCCCAATCTAACCAACCGATGGACCTTCCTAGCCACCCCTTTGTCACCATCGTCAACATGTTCTACGCTACCCATGGACACCCTACTGAAAGCATCGGCAACCATATTAGCCTTACCAGGATGATAATGCACACTCATATCATAGACCTTAAGAAGTTCTAGCCACCTTCTTTGTCTCACATTAAGATCCTTTCGACTGAAGACATATTGGAGACTCTTATGGTCAGTGAACACATCAACATGCACCCCATACAAATTGTTATGCCAGATTCTCAAAGAAAAAAGTACGACGGCTAATTCAAGATCATAGGTAGGATAATTCTTTTCATGCACATTGAGTACCATTTTGCATTAGAACACAACCCAAATCAACTCTAGAAGCATCACAATACACAATAAACCCTTAAGCCCTTTCGGTAGTGACAAAATAGGAGCGGACACAAGCTTATCTTTCAATGTTTGGAAACTAGTTTCACACTCCTCGATCCACAGAAATGTGATTTTCTTTTGAGTCAACTTGGTCATAGGGAAAGCAACAGAAGAGAAACCCATTCACAAACCTATGTTAGTAACCTATTTTGCCCAAAGAGCTCCTAATATCTGACGGGATCAATGGTCTAGCCCAATTTCTAATCACATTCGTCTTTTCAGGATCCATCTTAATACCATCCCCGACACAAAATAACCTAGGAAGGCAACCTTTAACCAAAATTCACATTTTTCATACTTGGCATACAAATTCTCTTCCCTCAATGTTTATTGCACTACCCTCAAATAACCTATATGCTCCCCCTCACTATGTGAATAAATCAAAATATCATCAATAAAGAATATAATAAACGAATCGAGTTAGGGTTTGAAGACCCTATCAATAAGATCCATGAAGATAGCTGGTGTATTGGTCAACAAAAAAGACATCACAACAAACTCATAATGCCCATACATAGTCTAAAGGTTGTATAAGGAATATCACACTCCTTCACCTTCACTTGATGATAACGGAACCAAAGCTCAATCTTAGAGAAGTGACCAGCGCCTTGCAATTGGTCAACAAATCATCAATCCTTGGAAGAGGATACTTATTCTTTATGGTGACCCTATTAAATTATCGATAGTCAATACACATTCTAAGGGACCCATCCTTCTTCTTCACAAACAACACCGATGCATCCCAAGGTGATTGGCTAGACCTAATGAAACCCTTCTCCAATAAATCTCTCAATTACTCCTTCAACTTCTTTAACTCCACCGGGGCCATGCCGTAAGGGGGAATATAAATGGGTTGAGCATCAGGGAAGAGGTCTATACCAAAATCTATTTCCCTTTCGGGAGGAACACCAAGAAGTTCATTTGGGAAGACATCTAGGAACTCATTTACAATTGGAACTGACTCTTTAGAAGGGACCTTGGACTCCATATCCACATCCCTAACCCTCACAAGATGATAGAGACACCCCTTAGATATCAACTTACGGACTTTTATACAAGAGATAAATCTACCCTTGACCACCACATCATGACTCTCCTACTCAAGAATGGGTTCATTTGAGAATTGGAATTTGACACTACAAGTTCTATAATAAATAGAGGCATAGTATGCATGCAACCAATACATCCCAAGTATGACATCAAAATCCACCATTTCCAACTCAATATGATCACAAGACAATATCTTACACAAAATGCCAACAGGACAATTTCTATAAACCTTTCTAGCAACAATAGATATACGAATAAGAGTAGACACCTCATAAGACTCAGACAATAATTCGAGCTCAACATCAAACTTTTTTTGCAACAAATAGGGTTAAAAAAGAAAGAGAGGCACATGGATCAATCAATGCATACACATTAAAATCAAAATCTTTTAGCATACTGGGTGATAATATTGAGAATCTCCTCGACTCCTTGCCTCCCTTGGAGTGTATAGAACCAATTGTACCTTGGGGCACCACCTCGTTGGCCACCTCTCCCCAAAGTAACCACATTTCCTCCTTTTGGAGGAACCTCCTTATCTTGTTGTGGTTACAAGCATAATCAATCTTTTTGTAACCCACTTCCCCACAACCATGATGTGTATTAGTGTCCTTGAAACTTGGGTCCCCATCAAGCTTACCACATTATGAACACACCTTATTAGGAACCATACACCCAACACCTTGGTCCCTTGGGAAGTCATTGAAAACCCTCTATTAGAAGCATGAGAAGACCCTTGGCCATGATGGAACCGGCGACCCTTTTGACTTTGGAACTTTCCATCAAAATGGGCCCTCTTAGCCTCATTACTCCTCCTCTTACTCAATTTTTCCTCCTTCATTTGTTTGGCATAGGTCATTAAATAGGACAAATCCATGTCACTAATTAGCATACAGACCGGCATTCTTCTCTCACCAAATCAGATACACCCATCACGAACTTGTTCATTCTAGTCCTTGGGTCGGCAATCAAGTGAGGAACATATATAGAGAGTTGATTGAACTTGAGAGCATACTCTCCCACACTCACAGACCCTTGTGTCAAATTGATAAACTCCACCAATTTGGCTTCCCTAAGCTCAAGAGGGAAGAATTACATAGGAAAAGTCGCCTTGAACTCCTCCCAAAGCACCACATTATTGATTCCCTTATCCTTCTTCCATTGATTAAACTATATTTATACTATGACTTTGAGTTGGTAGGCCACTAACTCTGCTTTGTCTTTCGATATAACACCCGTGATAGCCAATACCTTGTAGACCTCATCAATGAACTCTTGAGGGTCTTCATCTACCTTAAACCCATAGAATTTTAGTCGGTTCATCATCATAAAATCCCTCACTCAATATTCCAATGTAGGAGCATGAGGGGCTTGGGCCCCTTGGTTGGCTTGGTTAGCCACAACTTGTGCTAACAAAGTGAGAGCATCTAGGAGCTCACCAGGGCCGATTGTTCCTCGGGAGTGCGGACTCTTCTTCTTCTTATATTCGACATGATCTAGCATAGCAAAGAACAATCGTTAGGGGGAAAAATGTTAATTTAACTCTATAGCATCACTTAGAATATGAAGATGGGAGACATTTCCTAAACCGTCTCACAGTCTCTAGCTCATAGTTGTGGTGCATAACATAACCATGAAGAAGACTCTAATAGACGCGGTGTGTTGTATCTCGAAGACCTTTCACAACCTAGCACTATGATACCAAGTTTTTCTCTAACCAAGCCTAGGTCCTAGACGTGACACAACAAATGGGAACCCGAAGGGCTCCAAACAAGTCTCCTAACATATGTTTAAACATCATTGGTCGCGGAAGAATTAAACAATATAATAAGAGTAGAAATAATGAAAAAGGGTCTAGAGGGATACTTTTATAAAATAAGCACCAAAACAAGAGAATCAAAGGCTTATTACTTAACATGTCCAACAACACCTCTACTACATAGATAAGAGAGGGGGCTGAGACAAGCAACCAGGCTCACCCTCATAGTTAATACATACATAAAAGAAAGACAATCTTAATACATAACACGACATCATAGATGTTGTCCCAGAATGGAGGACACAATAACTAGCTTGAGAGAATTCGTACTAGCCATAGGGAGGAAATGTTGAAGCGGTGCTCTAGTTCCTACATAGTGACATCATGTAAGCATAGAATATGCGTTACTACGTTTGAATGTACAAAGAATATTGGGTGCAATGAAACAAGAGATAAGCAATAAGTCAAAATGCATAAGCATAGGCAATGAGTAGGATATAACAATATGACATGCATAGAAGATTCTTAAAGTAAATCATGCTTACATTAAACATAATGCATTTGCAATAATAGACCATCATTATTGAGTTCATAATTTATCAAAGTACAAATCCCTTGATTAGTTGGTGGATAGTCCCACCCTGCCACTCCTGGGGATTGAGGTACAAGCCCCTCAAACCGATTACCAAGGTACAATCCTCTTGATTAGTTAGAGGATACTCACACCTTACCACCCCTAGTGATTGAGATACAAACCCCTTCAACCCGATTATCAAGGTACAAACCCCTTGATTGGTTATCAAGGTACAAACCCCTCGACATGGTTTCCCAGGCTCTTAAACATTGAGTAGGGCATAGTCAATTTCCAACACTGTATAGGAGAATATAATATTCATAAATTCCTTCCATCATCATAAATTCATTAAACTACTAATACATGCATTGGACTTTCAGTTCCTCAAGAAACCATAACTAGACATTTTATCAAACAGTTGACAGGTGCATAGAGCTTGTGTAAAACCATGCAATTGATGGATGAAATCATGCAAGAAATACAATGTAAAACTATTCATCAATACTTGATAGCACCCTAAAGAAATATACACCAAGACCCTTCATCAAATCCCACAATAGATCTTAGATTCATAGCTCAAACATGCTAAAACAGTCATAATTTTATCAAAACCCAACATAGTTCATAGTCAAATTTATAGTGAGTAAGACCCATTAGAAAATCAACTTAAAATCATGCAATTTGAGTGAAAGGAAGCTTATGATTCATGGGTGAAAGGAACCTATGAATGAAATCCATATACTTTAGCTTTGGAGGATTCTTGATTAAGATTTGAAATGGAGACTTATAGCTTGAATGAAAACCTTAATATCCAGATGAGTTTTGGACACTTGAAATTTGGGTGAAATATTGTCTAAGTGTTTGAGAGAGTATTTGAGAATGCCTTGAATGATATGAAGGTAAAATATTGCTAAATATAGGTATTTGCATGCATGGAAACACTTATTCCCAAGACCTAAAAGCCTAGGACCATGATAAAGACTAGCAACCAAAAATACTCTATAGCGGCCCATTGGTGCATCGCTCTAGGGGAGAGGATGCTATCTGGAATTCACATTCTTATGATTTCTTGATTTTGATATGGTTGCTCTAAAATCTGTTAGACCTAGTTTCCACTCAATGTTGCCCTTCAACATGAATATGAAATCGGATTTTTGATATCATACATGTGAAATATATAAAAATTACGATTTTTGGCACTTCCAAGGAACATTTTTGGACACTTTTTGGGGTCATTTCACTCTTCAAGAGAGACAAGGAGTAGATGAGGTACCCGATGTCATCACAGGCGTGTTAAAAATTTTAGATTTTGATGTATATGCATTGATAGACCATGATGCCACTATTCTTTTATTACTCTTGTAGTTGCCAAAAAGCTTCATGTTAGTCCCGAACTATTATGTGTGCCTTATGAAGTGCCTACCTCCATTGGTGAGTCCATTGTTGCCTAAAGAGTCTATATAAATTATTCTATGTTCATTGTGCATAAAATCTTGCCTTGTGATTTTGTTGAATTAGATATGGTGGATTTTGATATCTTTCTTGGGATGGATTAATTACATGTATACTATATTTCTATTGACTATAGAACTCATAGGATTAAATTTCAATTCCCTAATGAACCTGTTCTTGAGTGGGGGAGTTATGATGTGTGGTCAAGGATAGATTCATTTCTTGCCTTAAAGCCCAAAAGTTGATTTCTAAGGGTTATCTCTATTATCTTGTGAGGGTAAGGAATGTTGAGTCCAAAGTCCTTCCTATAGAGTTGGTTCTAGTGATTAATAAGTTTTTTGATATCTTTCCTAATGATCTTCCCGGTGTTCCTCCTGAAAGGGAAATAGACTTTGGTATCGACCTTCTACTTGACACTCAACCCATTTCTATTACCTCTTACCGTATAGCCTTGGTGGAGTTGAAGGAGAGATTGAGGAAATTATTGTAGAAGGGTTTTATAAGGCCTAATAAGTCACCTTTGGGTGAACCAATGTTATTTGTGAAGAAAAAAGATGGTTTTCTTAGAATGTAAATTGATTACCGACAACTTAATAGAGTCACCATAAAGAACAAGTACCCTCTACTAAGAATTGATGACCTTTTTGATCAACTTCAAGGGGCTAGTCACTTCTTTAAGTTGGATCTTCGGTTCGAGTATGACCAAGTGAAAGTGAGGGAGTGTGACATTCCCACGATGGCTTTTTGGACTAGGTATAAGAACTATGAGTTTGTGGTTATGTCCATTGGGTTGTCTAAGGCACCAACTATATTTATGGATCTTATGAATAGAATCTTCAAATCCTACCTTTACTTTTTTGTGATGGTTTTTATTGATGATATATTGATTTATTCCCATAATAAGGAGGAGCATGTGGATCACTTGAGGGTGGTGTTCAAATTCTTGAGGGAGGAAAGGTTGTATGCAAAATATGAGAAATGTGATCTTTTATTGAAAGAGGTTGCTTTTCTAGGGCATATAGTGTCGGGGGATGGCATTAAGGTGGACCCTAAGAAGATGAAGGTGATTACAATTGCCTAGACCTTTGACTCCATTGGACATTAAAGGTTTCTTGGGTTTAGTGGGTTATTACCGGAGTTTTGTAAAAAGTTTCTCTTCTATTACTTTTCCTATGAATAAATTGACAAAAAGAAGGAAAAATTCATGTGGAATAATGAAACTACCCCTAAAAGTGCTTGAAAATGTGCCTCAGAAGTGCCCAAAATCGTAATTTTCTCATATCTCAAAATTCATGCGTGATATCAAAAACTGACATTGCATTCTTGTTTAGGGGGTCAAATTAAGTGGAAAATTGGTCTATCCCCGATTTAAGAGCAGTCATATCATAATTCCAAAATCACAAAATGCGATTTCCAAAGTGGTTTTCGCGCCCCTGGAGTGACGCGCCAAGGGCGACCCCCGATTCTTTTATTGCCAATTTTTGAGTTCAGTCCAAAACTTTTGTGTCTTTGGCCTAAGTGTCCTCATGCGTGAAAATACGTATACTGAGCCTTATTTCACCCTCATATCATTCAAAAAATTATCCAATTCTTATTCAAACACTTAGCCAAATATTTTCTCCCAAATTTTTCATCTCAAAACATATATAGATCTTAAGGTTCTCATCCAAGCATCAGTCTCCATCTCCAATCTTCATCAAGTTCTTCTCCAAAGCTATGTAGATTTCTTTTATGGATTTGTTTCACCCATAATGCCCAAAATTTCCTTTACTCTAAATTACATGATTTAATGTTGATTTACACATGAGTCTTATTTATTACGAAATTCAATGCACACTATGTAGGCGTTTATGAAAATATGACTATTTTACAATGTTTTGGGCTACGTATCTAAGATCTATTATGAGGTTTGATGACGAGATTTGATGTATACTATTTAAAGGTGTTACAAAGTATCTATTGATGATTTTACATTGGATTTTCTAGCATGATAATGCTCTTGAATTGCATGGTTTTACACTAGCACTATACACTTAGAAAGTGTTTGATGAAATGTACAGATTATGATTCCTTGAGGAATTGAAGGTCTAATGCATATCTTACGAGTTGAATGACTATGTGATGATGAAATGATGGTGAAATCAACGTATGTATATGGTATTCTCTATATGATGTTGTGGGTTGATCAAGCCTGGCTCGGGGGGTTGTAGGCCTGGGTAACCACATTGAGGGGTTAGTAACTTGGTTGCCTAGTACGGGGTGTAGTAGGCCTGTATAACCATACTGAGGGGTTGGTGCCTCATTAACTACATCGAGAGGTTTGTACCTTGGTCTCTATCTTGGGGAGTGGCAGGCCTGGGTAACCATATTGAAGGGTTGGTTCCTCATTAACTATTTTGAGGGGTTTGTAGCTCATTTTCCTCTCTAAGGAGGTGGTAGGCCTTGGATACTCTACATTGATGGTCACTTGCAACACATGCATTATGTTCTTTATAAGTATGACTTTACTTCAAGGATCATTCATACATGTCATCTTGCTATTATGCTATCTATTAAGTATTATTATACATTTTACCTATGAAGTCTATCTATTGTTGCATCACATACTACATACTTAGTACATTCAAATGTACTAACGCATACTCTATGCTTATATGATGTCACTATGTAGGAAGCCGAGCACCGCTTGATCATCCTCCCCCTCGACGTGGCTAGTACGATTGTCTCTCAAGCTTATTGGTGAGTCCTCCATTCCCGGGACATTGCTTATGATTTCTTTCTATGTACTAAGACTATCATTCTTTCATTTATGTATTAACTATGAGGGTAAGCCCGATTGCTTGTTGTTGCCCCCCTTTATTGTTCTTGATATCTATTATATGAAAGAGTTCCCTTAGCCCTAGTTGTCCCAATCTATTATCTCTTGAGGCTTGTTTTATTCTTTGTAAGACTAAGGGTGTATAATGATGTTTTAAGAGACTTGCTTGGGGTCCCTTTGGGTTCCCCTAGCACCGTGTCATGTCTAGGTCCTAAGCTTGGGTCTTGACAAACTTGGTATTAGCGTACTAGGTTGTTAGATCCTCGGAGTCCAACATTCCGCATCAATTAGAGTCTTGTTCATGGTTATGTTGTGCACCACAGCTATGAGCTAGAGGCTATAAGGCATTTAGGAAATGTTTCCTTTCTTCTTATTCGATGTCATACTATAGAAGTTGAGGTTAAGGTTTTCTCCCTAACATTTGTTCTTTGTTATGCAAAATCAAGCCTAATTAAAGAGGGAGAAGAGCCCGCATACCCGAGGAGCAACCAGCTAATGGAGAGCTTTGGGATGCTCTCACTTTGCTTGCATAAGTTTTGGCTAATCAATCCAACCAAGGTTCCCAATCCCCTCATTCTCCTACACCGGCATCTCGAGTGAGAGACTTTATGAAAATGAATCTCTCGCAATTCCATGGGTCAAAGGTGAGTGAGGACCCTCAAGAGTTCAATGATGAGGCCTAGATGATTTTGTCTATAATGGGTGAGAGGTTAGAGTATAAGGCAGAGTTGGCGGCCTACAAACTCCAAGGGGTAGCACAAATATAGTACAATCAATGGAAGGAAGAGAAATGAGTCAATTATGTGGTGCTTTGGGAGGAGTTTAAGGTGGCCTTCCTTAATCGGTACTTCTCCCTTGAATTAGGGAAGCTAAGTTCATGGAATGAATGAATTTAAGACAAGGGTTTATTAGTGTGAGGTAGTATTCCCTCAAGTTCAACCAATTTTCAAAATATGCTCCACATTTGGGGGCCAAGCAAAGATCTAGGATGAACAAATTTGTGGTGGATATTTGTGACTTGGTTAGTGAAGAGTGCTGGTCTGCCATGTTGATTAGTGACATTTACATGTCATGTTTGATTACCTATACCAAACAAATGGAAGAGGAGAAATTGAGGAAGAGAATGGGTTGTGAGGCCAAGAGGGCCTATTTTAAGGGTAAGTTCCAAAGCCAAAAGGGTGGTCGATTTCATCAAGGCCATTGGTCTACTTATGCTCCCTATAGATTTCTAATGACATTCCAAGTTTCAAAGGTATTGGTGGTCTGGGTCCCATTGATGTTTGTCCAAAGTGTGGTGAGGGTCATGCTAGCCAATGCTTGAGGAATATCAGTGCTTGTTATGGTTGTTGGGAGATGGGGCATAAGGTAATAGATTGTCCTCAAAATCACAACAAGGGTAAAGAGGTTCATCCAGAAGGTGCTAATATGGTTCTTTTGTGAAGAGGTGGCCGACAAATAATGCCCCAAAGCATAATCGATTTTGTACTCTACATGGGAGGCAAGTGGCTGATGAGGTCCTCGATGTCATCATCGATATGTTGAAAATCTTTGATTTTGATGTGTATGAATTGATTGATCAAGATATATGCATTGTGTATGCATTGATTGAGCCTGAATTGTTATGTCAGTCATATCAAGTGTCTAGTCCTATTGGTGCGTCTATTGTTGCTAGGAAAGTTCATAGAAATTGTCCCACCTGCATCTTGCATAAAATATTGCTTTGTGATCTTGTTGAGTTGGACATGGTTGATTTTGATGTTATTCTTTGAATGGATTTGTTGCATGCATATGATGCTTTTATTGATTGTAGAACCCACAAGGTCAAGTTCCAATTCTCAAATGAGCTCGTCCTTGAGTGGAAGAGTCATGATGTGATAGTCAATGGCAGGTTCATATCTTGCATTAAAGCCCGTAAGTTGATCTCTAAGGGTGTATTTATCATCTTGTAAGGGTTAGGGATGTGGAGTCCAAGGTCCTTCCAATAAAGTCAGTTTCAATTATAAATGATTTCCTTGATGTCTTTCCATATAGCTCCGACAGAGTTGAAGGAACAATTGAGGGACTTGTTGGAGAAGGGATTTATTAGGTACACCGGTGTTCTTTGTGAAAAACAAAGATAGGTCCCATAGAATGTGTATAGACTACTAGAAACTTAATAGGGTCACCATGATTAATAGGTATCCTCTTCCAAGAATTGATTATTTGTTTGACCAATTGCAAGAGGCTAGCCATTTCTCTGAGATTGATCTTCGGTCTGGGAATCATCAAGTAAAGGTGAGGGAGTGTGATATTCCCAAGATAGCCTTCCAGACTAGGTATGGGCATTATGAGTTTGTTATGATGTCCTTTGGGTTAACCAATACACTGGTCATCTTCATGGACCTTAAGAATAGGGTCTTTAAACCCTACATTGATTCATTTGTTATGGTGTTCATTAATGATATTTTGATCTATTCTCGTGGTAAGGAGGAGCATAGGGCTCATTTGAGGGTTGGCGTTGCAAAGATTGAGGGAAGAGAAGTTATATGCCGAATATAAGAAGTGTGAATTTTGATTGAGGGAGGTTTCCTTCATAGGACATGTGGTGTCGGGGGATGGTATTAAGGTGGATCCTAAAAAGATGGATGTGATTAGAAATTGGCCTAGACCATTGACCCCGTTGGGTATTAGGAGCTTTTTGGGCTTAGTGAGTTATTATCAGAGGTTTCTGAATGGGTTTTATTCAATTTCTTCTCCCATAAATAAATTGAATCAAAAGAAGGCCAAGTTTTTGTGGACCAATTATTGTTAGAGGAGCTTCTAAACATTGAAAGATAAGCTTGTGTCCACACCTATTTTGTCAATACTGGAAGGGCTAGAGGATTTGTTGCGTATTATGATGCTTCTAGAGTTGGTTTGGGTTGTGTTCTAATACAAAATGGTAAGGTGACAACCTATGCTTCTAGTCAACTTAAGGTGCATGAAAAGAGGATCCTACCCTTGATCTTGGACTAGCCGTCGTGGTATTTGCATTATAGATTTGATATCATTACTTGTATGGGGTGCATGTTGACATGTTCACTGATCATAAGAGTCCTCAATATGTCTTCACTCAAAAAGATCTTAACTTGAGGCAACGGAGATAGTTAGAACTTCTTAAGGACTATAATATGAGTGTGAATTATCATCTGAATAAGCGAATATGGTGACCGATGTTGTGAGTAGGGTGTCTATGGGTAGCTTAGCTCATATTGATTGAGGTGATAAAAAGGTGGCTAGAGAGGTCTATCATTTGGCTAGATTGAGAGTTAGGTTGTTAGGTGGAAAATGGTGTTGTTGCTATTGTTGATGGTTCTAAATCTTCATTGGTGGAGGAGGTAAAAGCTAAGCAAGATCTTGATCCCTCCTTATTGGAATTGAAATCCTTGGTTAGTGATGGGAAGGTGGAGGTTTTGTCCCAAGTGGGAGATGGTGCACTTAGATATCAAGGGAGGTTGTGTGTGCCTTGTGTTGATGGCTTGAGAGAGAGAATTCTTGATGAGGCTCACAGTTCTTCCTATTCTATTCAGCCTAGTTCTATAAAATGTATAAGGATATGAGAGGGGTGTATTAGTGGGTAGGCATGAAGAAAGATATTGTAAAATTTGTGTCCGGTTACCATAGTTGTCAACAAGTCCAAGCGAACATCAAAGGAAGGGAGGCCTAATCCACGACACAGAGGTTCCTACTTGGGAGTAGGAAGATATTAATATGGACTTTGTTGTTGGGTTGCCTAAGACAAGGAAGAGTTTTGATTCTATTTGGGTTATGGTTGATAGGATGACAAAATCGGCTAACTCTATACCAGTTAAGAACACATATGGAGCTGAAGAGTATGCTAGGTTATACATCTATGACTTGGTGAGATTGCATGGGGTTCCTTTATCCATCATATCAGATCATGGAGCTTAATTTACTTCACATTTTTGGAGGTCTTTCCAAAGGGGCCTTGGTACAAAGGTTAAGCTTAGTACAACCTTCCACCCTCAAATGGATGGCCAAGCCCAAAGGACTATCCAAACACTTGAAGACATGCTTAGGGCTTATGTGTCGGAGATCAAGGGTAGTTGGGATGATCATCTTCCATTACTTGAGTTTGCATACAACAATATCTATCATTCTTGCATCGGTATGGCTCCTTTGAGGCCCTTTATGTAGACGTTGTAGATCACTAGTTGAGGGGTTACAAATTGGTGTGGTGGCTATGATTGGACCTGATCTGGTCATGGAGACTCTTGAGAATGTTAGGATGATTAAGGAAATACTGAAGATGGCACAAAGTCGCCAAAAGTCCTATGCCGATGTGAAAAGAAGGGATCTTGAATTCAAAGTGGGTCATTGGGTTTATTTGAAAGTGTCACCCATGAATGATGTGGTTCACTTTTGTAACAAGGGCAAGTTGAGCCCATGATATGTGGGCCCTTATAGGGTAATTGTAAATCCCCATAAAATTATCGATATGCCCCTAGAACATAATCATACGCATAACGTGTCTTCCAAAGCTCCGATGGAAAATCCGAGACCGAAGTTGCGATCAACGTGAAAAATCAAGTGGGAAAACTGTTTCAAATTAATTTATGAGCAATCAGAGAGAAAAATAATTTTTACTAATTAATTTCCAAAATAGTGTCGATCCAAACCCCTGGTATGATGCGAAGGGATGCAGAGACATAACATTTTTTAAAATTTTCAATGGGAATTGAAATTTCAAAAAAATTCGCGAAATACACTGGTCCATGCCCCTAGCGCATCACGAACTAATGTACAAATTTTTAAAATTTTTCTTTTACTTTAGGAAGGGCATTTTTGTCATTCTCCACCCTATTTTAAGTCTTAAAATGTGTTTTTAAAGTTATTTTATATCGATTAAGGATTTCTAAAACCCATTTTTCCTTAAGTTCTTATGCAAAAAAAATCTTGATAGAAGAGATAAGAAATCTTGGGGGATTGAAGATTGAGCCCGATTCTTGAATAAGAATATTACAATCTTCATCCAGGTATGTAAGGCTAAACGAAAACATGAGATTATTCATCCATGTGACCAATAGATGGTCTTAGATGAGAGTTGAAGGTTCATGAGTCTACATGCATGACTCTTGATTATTTTCTTAAGAAACCATATCTACTACATGTATTTTCATATGTTGATGATCATTATAAACTTGTTTTCCTAAATTAAATATTTTTACAGGGACTTTTGCATAAACCCTATGAGTTAACTTTCAAAGGTTACATGGAAGAAGAGAGGGGTTGAGTCTAGAGCCTTGAGTGAGAATTTTGATTGTAATTATGATTATGAAATGAGAATGATGAAGAGTTGATAAAACTAGATAGTCTCTTAAGTCTCCATAAATGAACTCTAATGATTTTTCTATTTGATTATTCTAAGCATTGAGCTATTGATTGAGATATTGAGTGAAAAGACGATTTGAGTCTCTATGAGACTGATTGGAAGATTTTGCCTCTATGAGGCTGATTCAGATGATTAGATTGATATAGTTTGATTGGATGGATTTTTTTAATAAGCATTGAGTCATGGGAGAAGTATTGAGCATCGAAAGTGTAAGAGTTAAACCAACTCAGACTCATCAAACTACGTAACCCAGTGTAGGTGAGGATCAGGGCCATTCCCACCATCTAACGATGAGGTCTCCTCTGATTAGGAGACCCTGAAAGCAATAGAGGACTTATTATCTTATGTTTCCATTTGGACTTGTCCATGTGGTTTTGATTCGTTCTCTACTTGGCGAGTACAGAATGACTGTGGTAATATCAGCATGGTTGTTGTAAAATCACTGGGTCATAAGTGATTGCTGTCGGATAAGAGAAACTCCTAGCAACTTCCCAAACTGAGCAATCTGAGTCAAGATGAGATGAGATGTGATGAGATGAGTTAAGTTAAGTTCCTTTCCCTCTGAGATGAATCTAATTTGATTGATGAGTTGATTGGTTGTGTCACGCCCAAAGTCCCGTTAAGGTGCACTGGCACCCACTGCCAATAAGGCCCGGGAGAACCAACCTATATATATGCGTTTTCTATAGATATTACAAGGGAATTCTACATTTGACATGCCTTTAAGAAAGTAAATAGTGATAATAAGCCAAAAGGAAATGCATATGGCTAGGCTGTTGGAGCCACGGTGTTTAAAGTATGAGACATAACCACACTTTAATTTACATAGTCTACAAAGCCTCTAGATAAGGGAAAAGTATCTAATAAGGTTTGTGATGGGCTCGTCTCGACTAACTGTACAATACAAAAATATAAGCTCTAGACACACACAAAGCTCCGAAGCAACCTGGAGCTTCGTAACAACAACTGGATATGTTGTACTCCTACTAGGGAGATCTACTAGCACCTATACCTGTAGCATGAAATGCAGGTCCCCCGTAAGGGACGTTAGTACGAGATAATGTACTGAATATGTAAGGTAGGAAATACTATATATGAAGTAACAACTCAAATGAAACTATGCACTGGTGTAGAATAAGAGACCACCCTTAGTTATATTATGGGATCATGTACTTAACGTTCTTTTTATTAGTTTACCTTTAATATATAATCTGTGCACATCATGTAATACAAATAACTAGCTGATCAGTGGTAAATCTATATTGAGATTGGCCCAGGCTAGGCTTTTCCTTTAACCCCTTGGGCTACCCCTTTGATAGGATCGACCCTGGCTAGGTGATTCTTCCACTCCTTGGGTTACAACCCATCAACAAGCAATACACTTTACTTTATCTTTCAATTACCTTTGAGATGATTCTTTTTGTGGTCGTAATATTGGAGGTGTAGGACTGTAGATACAACATATGGCATGTAAATAATCACAAAAGACAACACCATAATGAATGTTTTTACATGGATTTTTGCATAAACCATATGTGTTAACTTTCAAAGATTGCATAAAAGAATATAGGGGTTGAGTCTAGAGCCTTGAGTGAGAATTTTGATTATGATTGTGATTCTGAGGTGATAATGATGATGAGTTGATAGAACTTGATAGTCCCTTGAGTCTCCATAAATGACTTCTAATGATTTATCCATATGATTGTTCCCTAATGATTGTTCTAAGCCTTGATCTATTGATTGAAATGTTGATTGATGAGATGATTAAAGTCTCTATGAGACTGAATGGAAGATTGCGCCTCCATGAGGCTGATTGAGATGATTGGATTGAGATAGTTTGTTTGGATGGATTTTTTTTATTAGCATTGAATCATAGGAGGACTATCGAGGATTGAAAGAGTAAGAGTTAAACCAATTCGTACTTGTCAAACAACGTACCCGAGCATAGGTGAGGATCCGGGCCATTCCCACCATCTTATGATGAGGTCCCCTCTGATTAGAAATCCCTAAAACAAATAGTGGACTTATTATCTGCTGTCTCCATTTGGACTCATCCATGAGGTTTCGATTCATTCTCTACCTGGAAAGTACAGTATGATAGGGGCAATACCACCGTGATTGTTGTACAATCACTGGTTCATAAGTGATTCTTATCGAATAAGAGAAACTCCCAGAAAGTTCCCAAACTTAGTAATCTGAGTCGAGATAAGATGAGATGAGATGTGATGATATAAGTTGAGTTGAGTTCCTTTGAGATGAGTCCCTCTGAGATGACTCTAATTTGATTGATGAGTTGATTCGTTGATGTCTACTTTTTATTCTTTCTTTAGATAGACATTTGACATATCGATTGATTTCTCTATTGAGTTGATATAGTTTCTATATTATTCTACCTATTTCGGTTTCCATTCAACTATTTTACATACTACTACATCCTATGTACTGAGTCCCCTTTTTGGACTACATTGTTTTATGATGTAGATACATAGGATAAAGGTCATCACCAAACACACTGTTGAGGATCTTGAGACCTTCAGCAGCTTGGTGAGCCTCCCTTACCTCTGAGGGTTCGTCACCCATTTCCATCTAGCTTTAGAGTAGCTTTTGCTTAGTCCTTATTTTGACTGAGGTAGCCATAGGTCTATTATTGATACCACTTAATAGTGATAGAGACTTCATAGACTAGATGTCCAATATTGGTATTGAGACTTATGAGTTAGTTTCTTTCTACTAGCTTTTCACTAGATATTTATTTGAGATTAGATGACGAGATGTGCCCGTTTATTTCCTTATGTCTTTCATGATTAGTATAATGTATGAATGAATGAATATAATGAGGCCAAGGGGTTTGCTTGGGGACTAAGAATAGTCTCTGAGTACCGGTTATGTCTAGGGTACCCTCCCGGGGCATGATAGTAATGAGGAGAATTGTCAAGGTAGCTTATGAGTTGGAATTGTCTAGTGAGATGGAATTGGTTCATCCGGTCTTTCATGTCTCTAGTGTGTGGGCGATCTTAATGCTATTGTTCCCCTTGATGTTGTGGAAGAAAAATTGACCTATGAAGAGGTTCTAATTCAGATTTTTGATAGACAAGTTAAGAGGTTGAGGAATAAGGATGTGGCTTCCATTAAGGTCCTTTGGAGGAATCAACAAGTTAAATATGCTACTTTGGAGGCCGAATCGAATATGCAAAATTGATATCCTTATATCTTCCACTCTACACAAGCCTAAGGTATCAATCTAAATCCTCTATGTAATTTCAAGTCTATGTTCAGCCCATGACATATGCATACATTTATGTTTAAATTTACAAGTTCATGATGATTTTACACTTATGATGAGATTTTTGAAATGATGTTTAAGTGAATTATTGCATCCTTATATGGGATAAAATTGTCATGTTTGCATCTCTCATATATGTTCCATTAACATGGGAGGCAGAGGGTTGATTGATCCGAGTGCCTCTCTTTCTTTTGTTATCCCCTTTGTTTCCAAAAAGTTCCATATTGAGCCTTAATTATTATGTGAGTCATATAAGGTATCTAGTCGTATTGTTGCATCTATTGATGCTAGGAAAGTCTATAGAAATTGTTTCATTTGCATCTTGCATAAAATATTGCCTTGTGATCATGTTGAGTTGGACATAGTTTATTTTGATGTTATTCTTGATATGGATTTGTTACATGTATATTATGGTTGTATTGATTATGGAACCGGTAAGCTAAAGTACCAATTTCCAAATGATCCCGTCCTTGAATGGGAGAGTCATGATGTGGTGGCCAAGGGTAGGTTCATTTGTTGCATTAAAACCTGTAAGTTGATCTCTAACGGATTTCTTTAACGTCTTGTAAGTGTTAGGGATGTGGTAATAATGTCCTTTCCATATTTTGATTCCAGTTGTGAATTAGTTCCTTGATGTCTTTGAAAATGACATTCTCAGTGTTCCTCCCGACAGGAAAATATATTTTGGTATAGACCTCCTTCCCTATACTCAACCAATTTCTATTCCCCCTTACCGTATGGCCCCACAGGAGTTGAAGAATTTGAAGTAATAATTGAGGGACTTGTTAAAGAAGGGATTTCTTAGGCCTAGCCAATTACCTCGGTGTGCACCAGTGTTGTTTCTGAAAAAAATGATGGGTCCCTTAGAATGTGTATTGACTACCAAAAAATTACTAGTGTAACTATCAAGAGTAGGTATCCTCTTCCAAGAATTGATGATTTGTTTGACCAATTTAAAAGGGCTAGCCATTTCTATAAGATTGATCTTTGGTCTGGGTGTCATCAAGTGAAGGTGAGGGAGTGTGATATTCCTAAGATGACCTTCTGGACTAGGTATGGGCATTATCAGTTTGTTGTGATGTCTTTTCTATTGACCACTGTACCGGCCATCTTCATGGACCTTATGAATAATGTCTTCAAACCCTACCTTGATTCATTTATTATGATATTCGTTGATGATATTTTGATCTATTCTCATGGTGAGGAGAGGCATAGGCCTAATTTAAGGATTGTGTTGCAAAGATTGAGGGAAGAGAAGTTATATGGAAAATATTAAAAGTGTGAAATTTGATTGAGGAAGGTTTCCTTCCTAGGACATGTGGTGTCTGGGGATGGTATTAAGGTGGATCCTAAAAAGATAGATGTGATTAGAAATTGCCTAGACCATTGACTCCATCGGATATTAGGACCTTTCTAGGCTCAGTGCGTCATTATCGCAGGTTTGTGAATGGGTCTTCTTCCACTCCTTCTCCTATGACTAGAGGCCAAGTTTATGTGGACCGATGGGTGTGAGAGGAGCTTCCAAATATTGAAAGATTAGCTTGCATATTGTTATGTATTTGTGATGCTTCTATAGTTGGTTTGGGTTGTGTTCTAATGAAAAATTCTAAGGTGATATACTATGCTTCTAGGAAACTCAAGGTACATGAATGATCTTGAACTAGCCACCATGGTATTTGCATTAAAGATTTGGCATCACTGCATGTATTGGGTGCATTTGATGTGTTCACTGATCATAAGAGTCTCCAAAATGTCTTCGCTCAAAAAGATCTTAACTTGAGGCAAAGGAGATGGTTAAAACTTCTTAAGGACTATTATATGAGTGTGCATTATCATCGGAGTAAGGCTTATATGGTGGTGGTGCTTTGAGTAGGATGTCTATTGGTAGCCTAGATCATGGTTATGGTGGTGATAAGAAGGTGGCTAGAGAGGTCCATCGTTTAGCTAGATTCGGAGTAAGGTTGGAAGAGGTGGACAATGGTGTTGTTCTTGTTGTTGATGGTTCTAAATCATCATTGGTGGAGGTGAAAGCTAAGCAAGATCTTGATCCCTCCTTTTTGGAATTGAAAGCCTTGGTTAGTGATGGGAAGGTGCAAGTTTTCTCCCAAAGGGGAGATGGTGCACTTAGATACCAAAAGAGATTGTATGTGCCATGTGTTGATGGCTTGAGAGAGAGGATTTTTGATGAGGCTCATGGTTCTTCCTATTTTATTCACCCCGGTTATACTAAAATGTATAGGGATTTGAGAGAGGTGTATTGGTGGGGAGGCATGAAGAAAGATATTGCAAATTTTGTGTCCGGTTGACATAATTGTCAATAATTTAAAACTGAACATCAAAGACTGGGTGGCCTAACCCAATACATAGAGGTTTTTACTTGAAAGTGGGAGAGATTAATATGGACTTTGTAGTTGGGTTGCCCAAGACTAGGAAAGGTTTTGATTCCATTTGGGTTGTGGTTGATAGGATGACTAAATCGGCTCACTTTCTACTGGTTAGACCACATATGCGGTTAAGGAGTATGCTATGTTGTACATCTATGACTTTGTGAGATTGCATTTGTTTTTTAATCCATCATATCAGATGGTGGAGCTCAGGTTACTTCACATTTTCGGAGGTTTTTCCAAAGGGGCATTGGTATAAAGGTTAAGCTTAGTATGACCTTCCACCCTCAAATGGATGTCCAAGCTAAAAGGACTATCCAAACAATAGAAGATGTGCTTAGGGATTCTGAATCAGAGCACAAGGGTAGTTGGTATGATCATCTTCCATTAATTGAGTTTGCATACAACTATAGCTACCATTCTAGCATCGGCATGGCTCCTTTTGCGGCCCTTTATGGTAGACATTGTAGATCACCAGTTGGGTGATTTGAAAATTATGAGGTGGCTATGTTGGGACCATATCTAGTTACAGAGGATCTTTAAAAAGTTAGGATGATTAGGGAAAGTTTGAAGAGGGTCCAAAGTTGCCAAACGTCCTATGTCGATGTGAGGAGAAAGGATATTGAATTCAAAGTGGGTGATTGGGTTTATTTGAAAGTGTCGCCCATGAAGGGTGTGGAAGGCTTCGTAAGAACAACAACTTAAGCCCAAGATATATGGGCCCTTATAGGGTATTGAGTACAATTGGCTGGTAGCTTATGAGTTGGAATTGCCTAGTGAGATGGCATTGGTTCATCCGGTCTTTCATATGTCTATGTTAAGGAAGTGTATAGGTGATCCTAATGCTATTTGGATGATCATCATAATAGATTCCCAACATATTTTATGATTCTCATTCTTGAAAATCTACGCCTTGATGTTGTGGGTGTTGTTGAAGATAATTTGGCCTATGAAGTGGTTCCAATTATAATTTTGGATAGACAAGTTAAGAGGTTGAGGAACAAGGATGTGGCTACCATTAAGGCCCTTTGGAGGAATCAACAAGTTGAAAGTGCTACATGGGAGGCCGAAGCGGACATACAAAAGCGATATCCTTATCTCTTCCATCCACTCAAGCCTAAGGTTTCAATCTAAATCCCTTATGCAATTTCAAATCTAAGTTTAGCCCATGACATATGCATAATTCATGTTTAAATTGACAAGTTCATGATGATTTTTCACTTATGAAGAGATTTTTGAAATGATGTTTAAGTGCATCATTACATAATTATGAGGACTGAAATTTTCATGTTTGCATCTCTCATATATGTTTCTTTTACTCGTAGGGAGTTCATATTGATGTGTTCACCGACTACAAGAGTCTCCAAAATGTGTTCACCTAAAAAGATCTTAACTTTAGACAAAGAAAGTAGTTAGAGCTCCTTAAAGATTTTGATATAAGTGTACATTATCACCTCGGCAAAGCTAATATTATGGTCAATGCTTTAAGTAGGGTGTCAATGGGTAGTCTAGCTTATGTTGATGATGGTGACAAAGAGGTGGCTTGAGAGGTTCATGGATTGGCTAGGATAGGGAGTTTGGTTGGATGAGGTTGACAATGGTGCTGCAGTGGTTGTTGTTAGTTCTAAATCTTTCATAATTGAGGTGAAGGCAAAACAAGTTCTTGACCCCATCTTGCAAGAATTAAAGGCCTTGGTAAAATATGGTAAGGTGGAGGTTTTCTCCCAAGGGTGATATGGTGCCCTTAGGCACCAAGGCAAAATGTGTGCGCCTAATATGGATGATTTTAAAGAATTCAATCTTGAAAAAGGCCCATAATTCATCCTATTCCATTCACCCTAGTTCTAAACAGATGTATAGAGACTTAAGGTAAGTATATTGGTGGGGTGGTCTGAAGAGTGACATTGCCAAATTCACATCCCGATACCACAATTGCCAACAAGTTAAAGCCGAACATCAAAAGTTGGGTAGCCTAGCCCAAGATCTAGCGATTCCTACATGGATGTGAAAAGAAACCAATATGGATTTTTTGGTTGGGTTGCCTAAGACTAGGAAACATCTTGATTTTTTTTTGGATTATTATAGATATAATAACAAACTCGGCTCACTTTTATCGATCAAAAGTACTTATGCTGCCGAAGATTATGCCAAGTTGTATATTCATGAGTTGGTTAGATTGCATTGGGCGCCCTTGTCTATCATTTTAGATTGTGGTGCTCAATTCACTTCTCACTTTTGGAGGTCCATTCAAAGAGGTCTTGGTACCAAGGTTAAGCTTAGCATGACCTTTCACCCTCAAACGGATGGTCAAGAAAAGAGGACTATCCAAACTCTTAAGGATATGTTTAGCGCTTGTGATTTGGATTTTAAGGGTAGTTGGTATGAACATCTTCCACTCATTGAATTTGCTCATAACAATAGCTGTCACTCAAGCGTTGATGTGTCTCCTATTGAAGCTTTTTATGGTAGGAATCCTCAATTTGGTGGTCTAAAGTGGGGGAAATGCCATTGATAGGTCCATGTTTGGTCATGGAAGCCTTAGAGAAGGTCAGGTTGATTAGGGAGATAATGCAAACAACCCAAAGTAGACGAAAGTCCTATTCCGATGTGAGGAGGAGAGACCTTAAGTTTAAGGTTTGTGATGGGATTTACTTGTAAGTCTAACCTATGAATGGCGGAGTCCTAATTGCCAAGAAGGGAAGTTGAGCCCAAGGTTAGTGCATCCTTATATATTTTTGAGGAGGATTGGTAGGGTTACATATGAGTTGGAGTTGCCTATGGAGATGAATATGGTTTATTGAGTCTTCCATGTGTCCATGTTGAGAAAGTGTGTAGGTGTCTCTAATGCTAGAGTGCCTTTGGATGTTGTGGGCATTGTAGAAGATAATATTACTTATGAGGAGGTCCCATGGAGATTTTGGATAGACAACTGAAGAGGTTGAGACATAAAGATGTAAATTCCGTCAACGTCCTTTGGAGGAACCAACATGTTGAAAGTGCCACATAGCAAGCTGAGGCGGACATGAGAAAAAGATATTCATATTTTTTTCCACTCTACTCAAGCCTAAGTTACTAATTTAAGTCCTCTATATGAATTAAAGTCTTAAGTTTCAGGCCTTATGTCATTTTGCATGCATTCATATATATGTTGACATGTTTATAGTGATTTTTGCCATTCATGTTGGTATTTTTTAAAATGGTATTTACATGCGTTGATTACCTCTCATATGTATGTTTTTTTGACAGTCGAGGACGAATGTTCCTAAGGGGGAGATATTGAAACGCCCCAAAAATATGCTTCAAAAATGCCCATAATTATAATTTTTCATATATCTCAAAATTTGTGTGTGATGTCAAAAATATGACTTCATCTTCATGATCAGATGGTGAAATTGAGTGGGAACTAGTATAACCTAGATTTTAGTAGATCCATAGCGAAAAATGAATTTCAAAAACTTTCAATTTCAAGTGGTGATCCGCGCCTTAGCCATGACATGCTAGGGCGCAGATCAGTGTTAGTTTTTCTAGAAAAATTTTTTTCGACTCAAGGACCTTGGGGTCATATCCCTATGCCCACTTATGCGTAAAACACCTATACTTAGTTATTTTTCAACTCTATATGACTCAAGATCCTCTCAAAGCCCTCTCTAACACAACCAAATATTTCAACCAAATTCAAGTGTACCAAACTTAATTGCAGATCTCAAGAACTCTATTCAAGCTTTAAGTCTCCTTCTAAACTACATCAAGAAAATCCAATTTTGAGGTATATTGATTTCATTCGTTGGGTCCTTTCACCCATGGAGCCCAACTCTCCTTTTTATGAAAAATTGCATGTTTCAAAGTTTTATCTTTTATGAGTATCTTTTATAATGGATTTTGATTACAAATTATGTTGGAGTTTTATGACGTGTTGATTGAATATGCATTTTTGTCTAGTTCAAGGTTATACTATGAATTGGCTTTGTCTCTGGAGACAATGCATGTTTTGAGCTATGAAACTATGATCTATTGTGGGATTTTATGATGGATTTCAAGATATCATACATTAGGGTTTACTATATGTTGGTGAGTAGATTTACATTAAGTTTTCTCATATCATTTCACTCTTAAATTGTATGATTTTAAATGAGAATTACACACCCACCAAGTGTTTGATAAAATATCCTGACAAGGATTCTCAAGTTATTAATGGTCTATTACATGGTTTATAAGTCAAGTGGCTTTATCATGATTAAGGGATTGTATATACACACTGAATTAAGGAAAATTATCTATAGTGTTGCAGGTTGACAACATCTTGTCACGGGGTGCCATGCTCGTACTTCCATGTTGAGGGGTAGATACCTTGACCACCTTGTCTAGAGGTACTACGCCCGTACTACCATGTTGAGAGGTAGATGCATTAACCACCTTGTCGGGGGGTTCCATACTTGTACTACCATGTTTGGGGGTAGATACCTTTACCACCTTGTCGTGTACTACAATGTTGAGGGGTAGATACCTTGACCACCTTGTCTTTGGCAGCCATGCCCATACTATCATGTTGAGGGGTAGATACCTTGACAACCCTGTCGAAAGGTGCCACGCCCGTACTACCATGTTGAGGGGGTAGATACCCTGACCACCTCAAAGAGGGGGTGACATGCCACGGATTCCAAGTCGTACTTGTTTGGCCAATTAATATGGTCTCTTCCCAGACATGTAATCTATATTTCCAAGTTATATGATTTTTAAGCATATTGTACTTCAAATATTGATCATGCATGCCATGTTGATATTATACTTATCATGGCTTATTACTATGCATTTTGACTGCATAGTAAATACTTATTGCATTACATCCTAAATACTTAGTACATTCGAATGGACTAACGCATTTTCTATGCCTGCATGAAGTTACCATGTAGGGACCGAAGCACCTCTCAATCATCCTTCACATGGCTATTTTAGTGCTTTGGAAAATAAGATTTAGTGAGTACTCAAGTTTGGGGACACTAGCTATGCTACTCTAGCTATTTGATGTCTCTTTATGTTGAACACTTGACACTATGAGGGTGAGCACGGAAAGTGTCTTGGCTCCCCCTCCAATCTATGATGGAGGTGCTGTTGGAACAATTGATGTACTTATGCTTTGAGCTTTGACTCTTTTATGCTTTATGAATATCATGACTTCCCTTAGTCCCTTTTCCCTTATTTATATCTCTTGTTGTTGTTATTTTGCTTCCACGACCACGGATGCGTGATTGATATGCTAAGAGGCTTGTTTGGGTTCCTTCAGGTTCCGCATTTGCCATGTCATGTCTAAGCCCTAGGCTTGGGTCGTGATAGATGCCACCCTTAGCGACCCGTATAAGGGACTACGACTTGTACCAGGGACTCGCATAGCTGAACTTCATATCTTTCAAACTTTGCTTTTAATTGCACATATGAGACATCTCTACAACTTGTAGACTCAACTACGACTCGTAGAGGGTCCCATAGGTCCTGAAAATTAGTAAAATTCACAACTTTTCCCAAAAATTGAGCCAATCTGTATTTCCTACCAAAAAATACAAAAACATATAAGACCCATAAAAGTCGCATTGAGAACACATAAAATCCTATTTTAGGCATCAAATGTGTTATTTTTTAACAGCACATCATATACCCAGGCATCTTCTCCAATTCTTCAATAAGAGGGATGTTGATGGAGAGTTGTTTTAGCACGAAGAGGAAGTGCTTGAATTTACCTTCCTCCTTTTTCTTTTTGGTACACTAAGGGAAAGGAGGAGGAGGACTAGTAATAGGATTTAACTTTTGTGGTGTTACTGCAACATTACTCACCCTATCCTGAGCACAATCATGTCTGGCCTCTGCATCTTTGCTCTCAACTATCTCCTCATGAACATCATCATCCTAAACTTGCATCAGAGGGTCAATGGTCTATTTGCCACCACGTGTAGCATCTACCATATACTTCTTCTCATTTTGTTGATTTTAAATTGTACTACTCGACAATGCTCCTTTTTGTCACTGGTTCAATTGAGTTCATATTTGACTAAATTGTTGCTGCAACTGCTTGATAGCAACAAAATTAGACTCGATTTTCTGATTAATGTTGGAGATGTCAAACTTCATCCCCTTCAATGTCTCATCCTAAGTGTAAACCTTCTTCAATTGGTGATCAAACATCTCTTCAACTCTAGAGCTATTAGGACCTGAATCCCGATTATGTGGTGGCACATGAGTACCATTCCTGTAACCATCTCTACATGCCCAATTAGTATCATTGTCCTGGCCACTATTTCTGTCATGGTGACCTCCTCAATTATTGTCTCTATAGGCGGCATCCTTGTTATAGTGCTGAACTTAGTTTCCTTAAACTTCTTGCCAATAGTACTAATTGGACCCTTGGGCGTTGGTCCGAAAACCCGCCATCTAACCTGTGATGAAGAAAACGTCCTCCTAATAATAAGGCACCTTTATATGGGTTCTCATGTAGGCTGATGAACTAGTGCATTCAGACATTCTTGGTTCTGCTTCATCAACAACTCCATATTGGTACTAATTCGAGCAAGCTCTTATATCATATCATCATTTATTTTCGCTTGCACCGAATTAGTACTGATTAGGAATGAGCTCTTTGTTGTTGACTTGTCCCTCGTTCCCCATACATGATTGTTTTGACCACTTTTTCTAGCCACTTAACAATAATCAAAAGTGGATAATCTAGAAACAAGTCTCCCATGATGGTATTAGCAACAACTTGGCTATTCTCATCTAGGGCTCGATAAAAGATTTCCACTAAGGCATCATCCACAATCATGTGGACAAGGAGACTCCTCAAACACCTTGTGAACCTCTCCCATATAGTACTGATCAAATTACCAGGAAGTTGAAAAAGATTGTTGATTTGTTCTTTCAACTTCAGTTTCTTCGACCTCGAGAAGAACCTCTCAAAAAAGTCCTCCTGCAGTTCAACTTAGTTGGTGATCAAACTGTTTGAAATCTCAGAATGCCATAGAATTGCATCACCTATTAGAGACAATTGGAAGACACGGAGCCTAAAGGCATCCATAGACAGATTTTTGTTTCACATTACACTATTATAAATAAAGACAACGTTTTATGGATGGTTATATGTATCCTTTGATAGTACACCAATGAACAACCCGTGATTCTACAATATTTGATGTAACCCATAGCTGATATTGAACTTTGAGTCATCTAGAAGTGGAAGTAACATAATATTTTCAATGACATCCATCACCATAGGATCAAGCCAATATTGATTCCATATATGAGTTATGGTGTTAAGATCCTATGGACGTAGGTTAATATCCTCAAGTAGAGGTGGGTAATTATCATTTTCATTTTGGTTCTAGTTCAGTGTTGCATTCACTGCATTATTTGTGATGTTGTTCGTGTTGTCCCGTGCCATTCTTCTCAGCGTCCTTTGGATCTCGGGGTCAATTGGAGTCAGGAGAATGCCTCGACTTTGACTCTTATGCATACACTACAACTACATATTGAAATAAAAATAAAACATATAAAATAAGGGAAATAAGGATTAATTCAAGAATTACTTAAATTAAACAAGTCTAGCTTCGATCCCCGATAACAACACACAAATCTTGATGTGTCCTAAGCCATACCTCATTTTTGAAGGTTAAAGCGATCGTTTCCAAGATATATAACCTAACTGAGGCTAGGGTCGACCCCATAAGGAATATGGTAGACTTAGAATAATTTTAGGAAATTCGAGTTAATTAACCTACTTATCTCCAGAAAAGGGGGAGTTGTAAATTACGGAAAGTAATCCTACTCCAACATAAGTGTATGAAACCAGTAACAAGAGCAACTAGAGTATTGTGTTCCCTATGATTCCCTAACTTTGTATGACTAGATAATCACATTTTTCTAGTGTGTTGCATTTTGAACGGTAAATTCAGTTTACCAAACCCTTTGATCCAGGAGAGAGGTAAAATTTACTATGTGATTTGATCAATCCCCGTAGTGTGAATTTACTAACCCTTACCTTTTGTTATAGTACAACCTCCCCTTCTTCGAGTTTGGTTGATTAGATGAGAAAACATCAATCAAATCCTGTTAATTAAACTCTCTTCCTATTCATTACTACCCTGATCCAGTCATTAACACTAGGTGAGTTCTAACATTGACCACCATTTAAAAATAATCCAAACAAAGAAAATTAATTAATACATGCATGTACACTTTTTAAGAATTACGTCTTATAAGATTTTACCTTATTAGTTCTTCAAGGTTCCCACAACCCTAGTTGTGGATGTAGCTATTCATTATCATTGTATATGCAAGAATCATGATATAGAATAACATAACGATGCACTTGCAAGGATGAAATCAAGAACAACAAATTCAAGCTCTTCAAAGGAAATCATAAAGTAACAATTAAAGTCAGAAAATAATGCTTCCAGTGTTTTTCTCAATGTTCCTCTCTACCCTCATACGTTCCTGACTTTTTCCTTACTAAAAATATCCAAAAAGACCTATTTATACTGGTTAAAATACAAATAAAAAAAAGTAAGAGAACTGGATTTGGTAGGAAATATGAGCATCTCTATAGGTTGTATTAAGTTCTACGACCAGTATCCGGGCTTTGTGGAATTTCTTCTTCAATTATTGGTTCAGCTTCTACAAGAGCTTTCTATGGGCCATATTAAGACATATGACCCGTATAGAGTTTCATCTTATGACTTTTCAACAACTCCCAATCTTCTGATCCTCAGGGTATGGAACCTCAACTACAGTTCATCTGATAGTTCGTAGATTCAACTTCAGAAAATTACCCCTTCACTAGATTTTGCTAAGAAACCAACTGTAAGGCTTGTGGAAATTTCCATGGACCATTATCATAAAACAGTAGAAACTTTAATAACTGCACATAAATACACATCAAGCCTACTGATATTGCGTTGAGAACACACAAAATTCCATGTTTTAAGCATCAAAAGTGTTGTATTTTGATAGCACATCACCCTAGCATGTTCTTGGAGAAGGAATTCCTTAAGAGAATTTAGGAATTGAAGGAATGAGAGAATGAGGGATGGTCTAAGGGCTTTAATGATGATTTAGGACCCTTTTTTCGATCCAAAAAAATAGGTAATAGAAATGACAAAAATGACAAAACCACCCCTTATTAAAATTGCCAAATTCAACATACAAAAACCCATTTACGGTTTGTAAGTCAATCCACAGGACGTAAGCCCTGTTCATATCGTAGCACATACAAAATCCCTAAAATCTAACTTTGTTGGACCCAAAATCAATGAAAATGGATATGAGTCACGGTTGGACTAATAGAGACCTTCCATACCTAGCCATTTTTATCATTTTCTTGTCTTATTCCACCAAGGGATACTACAGGTCATGCATCGTCCTATGAGCCATTTGGTAACACATATGTCACCTTCTAGAAAACTCCAAATTTCCTTCATGTCAAATAGTCTCACTCATAACCTTACCTACGGTCCATAATATGTTCTACGGGCCGTCACTTGGTCCATAGGTTACCCCATACTTGAAAACTTTTCCCATTCCTAAAGTCTCATATTCAAGGGCCAATCTACGAGCGATACGTACACCTATAGGCTGTAAGCCATCCTTGTGAACCTCACTTCATGTCATTTTTAGGCCAACTTTTTTGCATTCAAGGCTCCTAAACTAGGGATAGTTACAATATCTCCCCCTTGGGAACATTCATTCCCAAAATGTACTTAAAGGCGAGCTTTAAAGATTAATCTAGCAGCAACAATCTAACATGCATGCTAAATTGCAAGTTAGATGTCACTTCTCAAAAATTTCAAAAACCACTTTCAAAACATGTCTTAAAATATTCCATAGACATCAAAATAAATGCATACATCATGAAAAACTAATATTCATGAAATTTGGGATTTTAGGAAGAATTCTAAGTACCTTAGGCTTGAGTAGAGTGGAATATATATGGATACATTGCATCATGTTTGCTTCCGCTTCCTATGCATCACCGTCAACTTGTTGGTTTCTCTAAAGTACTTTGAAAGATAAAACTTCCTTGTTCCTTATTTCTTTCACTTGCCGATCTAGAATTTCAATTGGTAGTTCTTCATAACTCAAATCCTCTTCAATGTTCAAATCATACAATGGAACTTTATAATTTGTTTCACCTATGAATTTACTCAACATCACACATGGAAAACTAGATGAATAAAATGCAACTCATTGGGTAGATCCAACTAATATACATATCTTCCCACTCTTTTCACAACCTTATAGGGAACTACATACCTGGGGCTCAACAATCCATCCTTACCGACCTGGATCATACCTTTTATCGGAGACACCTTCAAGTAGACCCAATCACTAACTTGCAACTCAAATTCCCTTCTTCTCACATCGGGGTAGGACTTTTGCCAGCATTGGGTTGTTGGCAATTTCTCTCTTATGCTTTTAATTTTCTCCATTGCATTCATCTCTAAGTATGTTTCTATTAATGCCAACTCGCCAACTTCGAACCACCCAAGGGGTGATCTACACCATCTACCATACAATACCTCAAATAAAGTCATCCCAATGCTTGCATGAAAACTATTGTTGTAGAAAAACTTAATAAGTAGAAAATGCTTATCCCAACATCCCTTAAACTGCGACACACAAGCTCTTAACATATCTTCCAATGTCTGAATGGTACTTTCAGCTTGTCCGTCGATTTGGGAATGAAAGGCGATACTCAACTTCACCCTAATGCCAAGTCCCTTATGAAAATACTTCCAAAAGTGAGAAGTGAATCAAACTCCATGATTTGATATGATGAACAAAGAATCCTATACAACCTCACCAACTCCCTGATATACAAGCGAGCATAGTCCTTGGCACTGTATGTAGTTTTGACCAATAAGAAATAAGCCGACCTTGTCAGGCGATCCACTATCATCAATATGAATTCAAAAATTTATTTTGTCTTTGGTAAACCAACAACTAAGTCTATGTTGATTTCTTCATGTCTTGTACTAGTCCACCTGACCTTTAGTGTACGACCTTGAACTTCACTCAGATACAAATTGAGCAATGTCCTTCTTCATTCCATTTCACCAATAAATCTCCCTTAAGTCTCTGCATATCTTTGTAGTGCTAGGATGAATAGAATATGAAGAGTAATGAGATTCTTACATGACTAGCTTCTTCAACTCACCATCATTGCGCACGCATAACCTCCTTTGGTATCAGAGTAGACCATCTCCCCCTCATGAGAAAATCACTATCTTTCCATCTTTCACTAAGTCTTTAAACTTAACCAAGGCCAAATCAAGGTGTTGCTTAGCCTTAACCTCTTCAATCAAAGAAGATGTGGACCCATGAAGAACAATTACACTACCATTTCCGGACTCACTCAATTTCACTCCTAATCTACATATGAAAATCTTTGGCTAACTCCCTTTTCCATCATCTTCAAGATGAGATGCAGTACCCACGAAAATTCAACTAAGGGCGTTACTACCATATTGGCCTTTCTAGGGTGATACTTCACACTGATATCGTAATCTTTGAGTAATTGTAACCACCTTATCACCTCAAATTGACATTCTTTTGAGTGAAAACATGTTGGAGGCTCTTGTAATCAATAAAAATATCCGTATGAACTCCATATAAGTAATGTCGCCAAAAGTTCAAGGAAAACACCACTGCCACAAGCTTAAGATCTTGAGTCAGGTAATTCTTCTCATGCCCATTCAATTGCCTTAAAGCATAAGCAATCACTTTAAAATTTTACATTAAGACACAACCCAACCTAATCCTTGATACATCAACTACATGACAAACCCATCATTCCTTTATGGCATATTAGGGTCGAAGTCAGTCGATCCTTAAATATTTTGAAAATTTTCTCACATTCATCCGTCCACACAAACATAGCTTTCTTTTGAGTTAACTTGGTAAGTGGGGATTGAATAGTGGAGATATCTTGCACAAACCTCCTATAGTAACTAGATATGCCCAAAGAACTTTTTATGTCGTTAGGATTTGATGACATTGGATATTTTCTCACCGCTTTAGTCTTCATAGGATTAACTTCGATACCCTCACTAAATACCACCTGCCCAAGGAAGGCAACATCATCTAGCTAAAACTCGCAATTGTCAAAACTTGCATAAAGCTTTTGCTCCCTTAGTGTTTGTAATACTATTGTAAAATGTTCCATATTCACTTTCTCACCACGGAGTAGAGAAAAATGTCACTAATGAACACAACGATAATATGTCGAGGTGCAGCTTGAACACCTTATTCATAATGTCCATAAATATCACTGGTACATTTGTGAGGCCAAATGACATCACCACAAACTCAAAGTGACCATACCTAGTGTGGAATGCCATCTTATGAATGCCACTTTCTCTCACCCTCAATTGGTGATAACCAGATCTCAAGTGAACTTCGGAGAAATGAGTAGCCCCTTGCAATTGATCAAACAAATCATTTATTCTCAGAAAGGGATACTAATTTTTTCTATGGTTACCTTATTGAGTTTCCAGTAGTCAATTATATACAAAGCGACCCATCCTTTTTGGTTACAAATAAAATTGAGGCACTCCATAGAGACTGGGTAGGTCTAATGAAACTATTCTCTAACAAATCTCTTAAATTGCTCTTCCTAAATCTATTCTATATGGAGGGATTGAGCTACGCTTAGTATCAGGTAAGAGGTTTATACCAAAGTCTATTTCCCTCTTGAAAGGAACACCCAATAACTCATTTCAAAAGATATCAGGAAAATCATTAACAATAGGGACCGACTCAAGAGAAGAAACATTGGAAGTGACATCTTTGATCCTTGCCAAATGATTGATAGACCCCTTGGAAATCATTTTACGAGCTTTTAGGAATGAAATGAATCGACCGATACATGAAGCGTTACTACCCTCGCATTCAAGAATTAGCTCATTAAGGAAGTAGAATTTGAACCTATGGGTTCTATAATCAATGGAAGCATAGGAAGCATGCAACCAATCTATCCCGTGAATTATAGGGAAAGCTAAACTAAGTCATGTGAGGCCATTATATGCAAGATAGAGATGGGACAACTCTTATAGATTCTTCAAGCTATAATGGACTCCCCTATGGGGTACTCACCTCATAGGAATCATGGAGGACTTTAGGACCTTCATGAAGCTTATTAGCAAGGAATTGGGTTACAAAAGATAAATTTTCTCCTGGATCTAAAAATGCATATGCATCATAATCAAAAACTCATAATATATCGATGACAACATCCAGAGCTTCCTTCACCTCTTGGCAACCATGAAGAGCATAGAACCAGTTGGTCCTTTGGGCTACTTGAACTTGATCCTTTTGGCCTTTGGGCCTCGTTCCATTGATCCTACAATCCTTGGCATGGTGTCTGGGACTCCCACAAGTGAAGCAAGCATTGGACCCGCTAGACATTATCCTTTATATTGTCTTCCGCACTTAGGAAAACTTTGACTTTGGGGCTTAGGAGAAGCCCCCTAATCCTTTATAGTCCGAGGAGGTGGAGTGTAGGTGGATCTTGGTTTTCGCCACCTTGAAATTTTTGACGACCACTCCATTGATGAGAGTAGCTCCCTCCATCCACTTGACCCCTCTTAGACTCCTTTGCCCTTCCTCAGATCTTCTCATCTTCAATATACTCGGTATACATCATCAAGTGGGAAATATCCATCTATTTCACCAACATGGCCATCTTGCATTTCTTGGAGACCAACTCAGAGATGCCATAATAAACTTTCTCATTCGAGCCCTTGAATCTGCATCCATAAAAGGAGCATACTTTGGTATCTTGGTAAATTTAAGAATGTACTCTCTCATGCGCATTGTCACTTGCTTAAGATTGATAAGTTCTTGGATCTTCACCTCCCTAAGCTCAATTGGAAAGAACCGGTACAAGAAAGCACATCTGAATTCTTACTTACCGAAAGGTTCCACTTCTTGGCCCTTCTCGTCTGCCCATTGTTCATGAAATATGTTGGAGACTCCTTTGAGTTAGTATGCCATCAACTAGGCTTTCTCTTAGGATGAAATTCCCATTACTACAACTACCTTATAAGCCATCTCAATGAAGTAAATAGGGTCCTCCTCCATCTCAACAACAACAACATACCCAGTGGAATCCCACAAGTGAGGTTTAAGGAGGGTAGAATGTATGTAGGCATTACCACTTCCTCAGAGAGGTAGAGAGGTTGTTTCATGGGAACCCTTATCTCAAAAACCCATAACAGAATAAACTAGGTATGAAAAAAGGGTAGGAAAAGAAAAAAGAAACAGAAAGAGCGACTAATAACTAAAAATACATGATGGTATGCAAATATGATAATATTAACATATATAAGACGAATAATGGCAATACAAGATATAAACGCATGACAAAGCCTACTATGATGCCATACCTCATGGCAAGACATCAACCTAACCCTACTAACCTATTAGCCTCCTACTCTAATTCGCGACCTCCACTCCTTCCTATCTAAGGTCATGTCCTTGATGAGATTAAGTTTCACCATATCTGATCATCTCCCACCCCCTACCCCCAATATTTTTTTGGTATACCTCTACCCCTTTTTTTAACTCATAAATTCAACCTCTCGTAGCTTCTAATAGAAGCATCGGTACTTTTTTTCTGCACATGTCCAAACCATCGTGATCTTGCTATCCTCATCATGTCAGCCATAGGGGCCACCTCTAGCTTCTCCCAAATGTTGTCATTCATAATATTATCACTCTTGGCTTGTAAAAATAATCATCTTAGCATCCTCTTCTCCACGACCTGCATCTTAACACTCCATCCCATATAACAAAGATGGTCTAATCACCATCCTATAAAAGTTACCTTTGAGTTTAGATGGTCTCTTCTTATAAAATAATACTCTAGAGGCAAACCTCAATTTTTTCCGTGCTTCCGCAATACAATTTACGATGTCATCATCTATATCGCCATTAGTCTGAATGATGGACCTAAGATATTTAAAAAAATTCACTTAAGAATAGGTTGAGTAGCAAATATCACATCAAGTCATCTTCATCCATCGCAACACTAAATTTGCAGTCCAAGTACTTTATTTTGGTCCTGCTTAGTTTGAACCCTTTGGACTCCAAAGTGTGTCTGCAGACCTCTAATCTATCATTAACTTTAGTCCGAGTCTTATCAATCAGTATTATATCATCAACAAATAGCGAACACCATGGAAGCTCCTTTTGAATAGACAATGTCAACTCATCCTCATTTGTCTTAGACCCAAGAAATTCGGGTGGGTTCAACTGTGTGAGGTCGCACACTCTCACAGCCGAAGTAGGCACTTTGGGAGGTACGACTATCTCCCTATTGGCTTGATTAGCGAATGCTTAGGCCAACATGGTAAAGATGGCTTGAAACTCCACATGAGACACTCTATCATCCTGACGGAGTAGAGGAACTTGATGTTTAGGACCGCCTCGTTAATTAAGAGCTGTTTCTGGAGGCATGATCTAGAAATAAGTAAAAGGCCATCGTTAGTTAATGTGAAACCCTATTCAACTCTAACGCATGACAAGAATAGGAAAGAAGGGAATAATTTCCTAAGTCTTCTCAAAACCTCTCACTCAAGATAGTAACTCCCTTCACAATCTTGAATGAGGCTCTATGCTACGGTGTATGCATGGACATTCAAGGAACATTTTAAAACCTCATACTCTTATACCAAGTTTGTAATGACCCGATATAGGGGCCTAGTCATCACGTGGTGAATGAGATACTCGAAGGCACCTCACCCAAGCCATCTCAAACATCTTAAGCATTTATAGGAAATTTATAAAAATATTTACATAAAATTGGGGAAAAGGACTATGGGCCATGTGAAGCAATGAAGCAAAATTGAAAAGCAATAAGAATAACTAACATATTTGTCCATAAGCATACATACTAATAAATTGATAGATGGTACCGGTAAAGGTTAGTCTCCATCAAATAAAAAAGAATCCATAATTACGTAACATAGAAAGTAAACACCTCAAAAAGGGCTACAAATACATTATCTCATAAATAAATACAAGATAAAGTGGAATAATGGTATAGCCCCGAACTAATTGGTCACCACAAATAACGATGCTAGTCTTGAACGATAAGTACTAGAGATGAGCCGATGGAGGAGTGTATGTCCTTACATGGTTAAATTATGTAGGCAAAATATGCATTAGTACATTGGAATGAACTAAGTATGTGACATGCAATGCAGATATAGTAATGCCATCATTCATAAACATAACATATAAGTACGTATGAGACAAAAGATACATAAAGTAAGCTTAAACATGCACAAGGAACATGGCTCAATATGTAAAAGAGTCAATGCATAAGAAAGCACATGTAAACATACCATATGATCATAATCATTGTTAGAGATAGTCGATATTTAAGAACATGTGAGCTATGACATGGAATCCAATGTAATCCCCTACATTGGCACAAGGAGACTACTTGTCGGGTGGAACTCTATCAACTTTGCATGCATTTTAATAACATAAGTAGCCTAGGAGGATCCACTAGCCTAGTTTACAAGGGCTTCTATGTGGCACATAGTTAGGGACTTTGATATTTTACTTTAATGGGTCATGCCTCAAGTAATGGCATGAATCCCAATCTCAAGTCCACTCAGTGCTAAGTCATCTCATGGAATTCTTCAATAATATTACTTAGAATCATAAGAGTAATCATTGAAGTAGCTCAAATTAAGGAACAACCATCTGTGAATTGTCCTTTCATCTTGGGGATCTTTCTTTTAACATCTTTTAGGACAACTATGAACATCCTTATATCTTTGAAAAATAATTACGTAAATATAACTTGTATGCCCTATTAATCATAAATCATACAAAGGTTAACTTGAAATATAGATTGGCTAGGCTTTTTAATGGAACAACTATAAATTAGATCAAACATAAGGAAATTTATCTTTTAAAGGGCCATCGAAAATACCCACATTTCATCATTTTCTAAACCCATCATGGGGTCATCATCAATAGCTCAAAACATACACATATACTTAGTGAAATAATTGTATGATATCATGGATAGCATTTAATAACATAAATATCATGAATCATCATAAACATGCAAAATTTCTTAAAGGAACTTAATGAAAAGGTAAAATACTTAAAAAGGAACTTTATGTGAGGAAGGGTACTAGTAAATCAACTCATATCCCTTAGAAAAACTTGGGAGAATTGAATATTGAACCTTGGAGAAGAACTTGAAAGCCCTAACTTGCCCTAGCTTGTACTTGGAGGAGGAATGCATTAAGAGAATTTGGGAATTGAAGGAATGAGAGAATGAGGGGTGGTCTTAGGGCTTTGAGGCTTATATACAACACTTTTTTTAATCAAAAAATGATAGGGTTTAGAATAGAAAGGATGAAATTAACAAAACTGCGCCTTATTAAAATTGCCAAATTCAACCTACTAAAACCCGTTTAAGGTTGGTACGTCAATCCATGGGCCGTAAGACCTATTCATCTGGCAACACATCAAAAATACCTGAAAAATGACTTTGCTTGACCCAAAATAATGAAACCTTGATACAGGCGATATAACCTCTAATGATTCATGGTTGGGCTTGTAGAGTATTTCCATACTTAGCCATTTTTCTCATTATCTTGGCCTCATTCCACGAAGGGATTATATGGGTCGTGTATCATTCTATGAGCCATCTAGCAACATGTAGGCCACCTTCCAGAAAACTTTAAATTTCCTTCATGTCTGATATTCTCACTCACAAACCTACCTAGGGGTTCTAATGTATCCGATGAGCTATCACATGTTCTATGGGTTACCCCATACTTGGAAACTTTTTCCCTTCTTAAAGTCTCATGTTTAAGGACCAATCCTACAGGCCATATGTAAACTAAAAGGTTGTAAGTCACCCTGGTGTACTTAACTTCAGCTCATTTTCAGGGTAAATTGTTTGCACTAAAGTCTCCTAAACTAAGGATCGTTACGCTTCCTCAAGATGGAGACACGGAAGACTAGATGAACCATGCTCATCTCCATGGGCAACTCTAATTCGTATGCAACTTCACCAACATATTCCAAGATTTTTTAAGACCCTATATACCTAAGGTTTAACATACCCTTCTTGTAAACTTGGACAACACCCTTCATGGGTGAGACCTTCAAATAAACCCAATCATCAAAATCAAACTAAAGATCTCTTTTCTTCACCTTGGAGTAGGAATTCTGCCCAATTTGAGTGGTATTCAACCTTTTCCTTATCAATTTTACCTTCCCAAAGGTTCCATAATGAAATTCGAACCTAATAAAGACATTTCCCCTACTTCAAACAACCCAACTAGGGATCTACAATATCTACCATATAGTGCTTCAAAGGGTGCCATTCCAATGCTAGAGTGGTAGCTATTGTTGTAAGCAAACACGGTAGTGGAAGGCACTCATCCCAACTACCCTTAAACTCAAGGATACAAGCTCTGAGCATATCCTCATGAGTTTAAATGGTCAATTTGGGTTGACTATCCGTTTGTCGGTGAAATTTCATACTAAGCTTGACTTTATTACCAAGGCCTCTTTTGAAAGATCTCCAAAAGTGTGAAGTAAATTGAGCATCACAGTTGAAAATGATAGACAATGGGACTCTATGGAATTTAACCAACTCATGGATGAACAACTTGCCATAATCTTCTGCACCATAGTCATTTTAGCCTATAGGAAGTGATCAGTTGACAATCCATCCACAATAACCCATATGATATCAAAATGTGTCTTAGTCTTAGGCAAGCTAATTACAAAGTCCATGTTGATCACTTCCCACTTCTATGTGGGAATCATAATATCTTGGGCAAGGCCACCCAGCCTTTGATGTTAGGCTTTGATTCGTCAGTAATTACGATAACAAACTACAAATTTGGCAATATTTCTTTTCATACTAACCCATCAATACACTTCTCTCAAATCTTTGTACATTTTAATAGAATTGGGGTGAATAGAATATGATGAAATATGACCTCTTTTCAATATCTAGTCCCTCAACCCATCAACATCGAGCACACATAACCTACCTTGGTACCTAAGGATATTAACTCCCCTCGGGAGAAAACCTCCACCTTGCTCTCTTTCACCAATGCCTTTAATTTGAACAAAGCAATCAAGATCTTATTTAGATTTGATCTCCTAAACCAAGGAATACTTAGAACCATCCACAGCCACCATACCTCCGTTTTGCTTCATTGAACCTGACTACCAATCTAGCCAACCAATGAACTTCTTTTGCCAATTCCTTCTTGCCGTCAACAATATGAGCTATACTCTCTATGGAGACTCTACTTATAGCATCGACCTTGATATCGACCTTAGCCAGATGACAGTGCACACTAATATCATAATCCTTAAAGAGTTTTAACCACCTTATTTGCCTCAAATTACATCTTCTTGGGTGAACACATATTGAAGACTCTTACAGTCAGTGAACACATCTACTTGTACCCTATAAAACTAATGATGCCATATTTTCAAAGAAAAAACCACGACCGCTTATTCAAGATCATGGGTGAATAATTACGCTTGTCATGACCCAAGCCTTGGGCTTAGATGTGACACGGCGAATGGGAACCTAAGAGGACTCCAAACAAGCCTTTTAGCATATTATTGATGTGATGTAAAAATACAACACATTTGATGCCTAATATAAGGCATTTTTATGAGTTCTCAATGCAACTTTTTATGTGTTTTTGTGTTGTTCTTGTAGAAAAGATAAGTTGGCATGATTTTGGAGAAAAATTATAGATTTTGCTGAATCATAGAACATACGAGCTCAACTATGAGTTATAGCCTAAGCTACAAGTTGTAGGGTATGTCATAGAAGAAATAGAGACCAAAAACCCAGAAATCTACTAATTAGATGTCAACCCTATGAGGCCATCCTATGAGTCGTAAGTTGCACTACAAATCTTATAGGTGGACTCAAAGTAAGAATCAAAGAGCCAAAATATTAGACCAAAAAATGAAGTCCTAGACTACGAGAGGAGCATATGATTCATAGCCCAAGTAATGTGACATACTAGTAGGTCATATCAGTTGTCGAAAATTCCAATAACCTAATACGAGACCCTGTCTACTACTCATAGGTCACCCAACGAGTCATACCGGTGAGACGTACCAACTTTCAACTGTCTTTATTATGTTATTTTTAGGGTTTGTATGTAAACACTATAAGTATATTAAGTTAGGGTTTTATAACGAGACTCTAGATTTTAGAACATAGAATTTGCCTTTGAATATTCTCTGAAGAATCTTTTATGGTTTTAGCTTAGTTTATTATTTTTTCGTGGAAAACACATTTTGGGGATTGCAAATCATGCTTTGTACTCATTGCCAATCTTTCAAACTTTTAGATTTGCAACTTGTGGTGTCTACACTTTTTATTACTCTTGGTGAAACTCTCAACTATGTCTTGTATTTATATTTTTGTTGGTTTTGTCTTAGTCATGAGTAGCTACGCACACACAACTTAGGGTTGTGGGAACCATGGGTAGTTGACTTGGTATGACCAAGGTTTATTTTATTTCTATGATTGTGGTTTTGCAAGTATTATCTATTTCTCTTCATATTGATTGTTGTTTGGTGGTGGCCAACACCAAACCCTATCTACTATCATGATCTTGACTAAGGTAGTGAGGAATAGGAAAAGGGAAATAGATGATAGGATTCGATTGATGTGTTCTCGTCTAATAAACTAAGCCTGACCAATGGAAGGTTGATAGGGACAATAGGTAACGTTTAGTTGGCACGCCATGGTGGCCGACCAAGTGCCATGGTGAAATTTGACGTTCACCTTTACAAAAGGGCTAGAAAAACCAAAGTTACCATCCTACATGCGAATCTCCAATTGTAGTTATATTATCTAGGGAAATCGATTAAATGAACCAAGGGAAACACAATTCCCAAGTTCTCCCTAAAATTGAGTATTTCCTTGCATTTTAGTTTAATATTTATTTTTTTTGAATCCCAAACTTCCCCTCCCCAATTTACAGATTGTAGTTATGGATGCTTGAAATGATTAGTAGTAAAATCTTGTAGTCAAGACCTGTATTCCCTGTGGATTCGATCCTAACCTCTGGCGTAGTTAATTTTTGACAACGATTGCTTTCTTATTAGAGCATGAACATCACAAAAATTATGGCGCCGTTGCTGGGGAATATGGCTAGGTTTTGACTTGAATTCATTATTAGTTAGTTCTAGTGTAAATTTCTAAGGTCTTATGTATTTTACTTTTGTTTTTCTTTTTTTTGTTTGATTTTACTTGCCAGGTATGCTAGGTTGTATGCCCTACACAATGATCCAAGGCAATCCCTTAGCTCAGATCAATTTGGAGATCCATCGACTCATGAGAAGAATGGCTCAAGTGAATGAGGACATCGAGGTTGAGGAGGAGATAAATATGAATAAGGATATAGGAAGAGAGGAGAATCCACTGCCAAGGGGTAATAGGCCACAACCTAAGGACTTCAACGAAAACGTGTATGGATGGAATCAGTATCAATTAAACCCTATGGCCATGGAGGTTACAGTGCAATACTACTGCCTCCTTTACCGGCAGACACTAAGTTCATGGTATCCAGTCCAATACTGCAGATTATTTACAAGGATACCTTCAGAGGATCCCTATTATCATCTCCAAAAAATGGTGTTTGTATGCAAGAGTGTCATGGGGACACAAAACTTTCCTTGTGTCATTGGTTTAAGAGTGTTTCCACTGTCATAGACTGATAATGCAGTTGTGTGGTTGTCTGAGTTTCCTCTGGGTACTATTATAAGTTGGGTTGAGCTTTAGAGAGTATTCCTTGAAAGATATTCCCAAATAACTTTGAAGTTGAAGCTCAAGGATCAAATCAACAACTTTGAGCAATTGTTGGGTGACTTTATTAGCACAACATGGGAGAGATTTAATAAATGCTTGAGGATGGTTCCCGATCACAAGATTATTGATAATTCCTTGGTTGAGATTTTCTATTGGGTACTTGATGATAATAGTCAAGCTTCAACCTAGACAATCATGGGAGGCATATTTCTTGACAAACATTTTGCATTGATAGTTGTAAGGATAGAGTAAGTGGTTAAAACATAGAGCATGAGGTCAATGAGAGTGTGGTATGACAGGGATTTCTTGTGCGGTCAATGCCAACAATGAGCAAGCAAAGGTAAACGAAGAGATAATGGAGCAACTTTCTCAACTTCGAACAAGGAGCAACTTTCTCAACTTCGAACAAGTATACACTTGGTTTTGAAGAAAAACCAAGCAAGTGTCAAAGTGGTCACTCACCAACCTCCAAAGACTACAGTATACGAAGATCCATTCTTTGATAAGGATGCATGTTTTGTAAGCAACAAAGTGGTGGGTTTCAAGAACAACCTCCAAGGACCCAATTCAGATTATTGGAGGCAAGGTTTCGAGAATCAAGGTCTAAACTTCAACCATGATGGGGTATATAGAGACAACCGGAGTAGATACGATGAAAGAGAGAGAGTACCAGAGATGTAATGGGGAAGAAAAGATGGCAACAGGAATGGTCCTTATGTGCCACCTCACAACTATGATGTCGAGTCAAGTAATTCTAGGATCGAAGAGATGTTTGACAAGTTGTTGAAAAGGGCTGACTAATAAGATGAGACTTTAAAGGGAATGAAAGCAAATATTTTAAGTCTTAACCAAAAAATAGAGTCTCACTCGGTGGTGATTAAACAAGTCGAACAACAATTTTGGCATTTTTCTTCACAATTAAACCAATACCAAAAGGGCACCTTACTGAGAAATATGGTTCAAAATCGTAAAAATGAAGGGCATTGCATGGCAGTCATGACTCGAAGTGGAAAAAGCACCATAGATCCCCCTATGCCGATGATTATCGATGAAGTTGATGAGAAGGGTCTTGGTGGTGAAGTCGTGGTTAAGGGAGAAGGTTCGAAGATTTTCGGGATGCAACAAAAAAAGGTAAGGGAGAAAAAAACATTGAAGTCAATTCCAAAACCTCCTCTTCTTTCCCCTCAAAGGCATAAGAAAAAGGAAGAGGAGGGTAAATTCAAATACTTCATCTCGATGTTGAAGTAACTCTCCATCAACATTACCTTTCTAGAATTTTTGGAGAAGATGCCTGGGTATGCCAAGTACATGAAGGATTTGGTGACCAAGAAGCACACTTGGCCCCAAGAGTTCTCTCAAGAACTCCAACAATGCAGTGCAATCAAGACCAAATGCCTTGTTGAAAAATGAGAGGACCCTAGTGCATTTACCATCCCCTGCACCATTGGTTATTTCGAGTTTTTAAGAGCATTGTGTGACTTACGAGTAAGCATCAATCTAATGCCTCTTGCAGTTTTTAAAAAGCTTGGCATTGTCACTCCCACCCCAACAACAATTAGGTTGCTCATGGCGGATCGAACTATTAATAAGCCGGAGGGAGTCCTTCTGGATATGCTTGTTAAAGTTGATAAATTCATCTTTCCCGTGGACTTTGCGATACTTGATTGTGAGGTTGATTTCGAGATGCCCATCATCTTGGGAAGACCATTTCTGGCCACTTGGAGAGCCCTAGTGGATATGGATTTGGGTCAACTTCGGTTAAGGGTAAATGATTTAGAGTTCTTGTTTGATATTCGAAAATCCATAAAACATCCGAACTAGTTCAAGAGTGAGGTGTGGAACCTTGATGACTGTTGATGAAGAATGATGACAAAGTCGAGCCACAACGTTAAACAAGGCACTTCTTGGGAGGCAACCCAAGCATCTTTGATAATTGTTTGTTTGTTTTAAGTATTCTTGGTTATTGAGATTCTTAGGTAGAAGGAGTGAGTTTGTTTTAAGCTAAAAAATATTGATGCAGTTGTAATATTTTGGAGATTTGTATGTTTTTTAGACTTGGTTTGCAGGTGGAAATCAAAGAGTTGAAGATGTGAGAAAATGGCACTTGGAGTAACTGTATGAGCAGGCCTACAAGTTGTAGTCACCACTATGACTCGTAGTCATGCCTCGTAGAGGGAAACAGTAAGTATCAAGAGTTGGCACGTACTCTACAAGCCAACCTTATGATACATAGGGTCCTCTAGGAGTCATTAGTGGGGTTTGTAGTGCCCAAGTATGATCCCTGAGTTTTTGTAAGTGTTGGGCCTGCTACGGGACCAGGACCTACGAGTCATAGGATAGCCTATGACTCATAGCTAGAGTCTCGTAGCCCAGATCTACAGTTTTAAAATTTTTTGACTCGATTTCATTTAAAAAGGGGTCAAAATAAAATTTGACCCCCAAAATTCATTTCACAATCTCTAAAGCGACAGAGAAATCCCTAATAATCTTCACAATCTCTTTTCCGATCAAAGCATTGGCCACCCACATTATTTCCCAGCGAAGATTGCAGCAAGGACACTATTCCATAGGGTTTTAGCTTGTTTTTTCATCTACAGTACATTGGTTCAATTCTTCTACCATTTGGTAAGCTTCTTGGTTATCCTTAATGCACTATGGTGGTGAGTTATTCTATAGATTATTGTGTATATATCTAACCATGAATTTTCAAGCACACTTGATGATATTTCGATATAAACTTCAAAACCTAGGGTTGATGTGCTTTGAAGAATTTTTTTATGAATTGAACCATGTTTGAAATTCTTTAGTAGGTAGTTGTAATTGTGTAAAGGCTTGATACCTTGAGTATAGTGCTTATTTATTGCCCAAGCATTGAGCAAATTGTTTTCGGAATGATAATTTTGGTTAGTGTGGGTGTGTTTTATATGCATTAGATTGTTGAACCTGATTGAAATCATTTGAATGGCACCTGCACCTCAGTTGCTTGGTATGGTTGATAAAAAGTGCTAGTTTTAATAGAAAAGTGCTCTTGGTTTTGTTTGACAAGAGTTGGAATTGCCTTTGATTCTTAGGGATGCTGGTTGTTTTAGCTTTCTGATGTTATTTTGTATCTACCTATGTGTCTATTATATCGCATTGCTCCTTTAAGCATAAATTCCTAATTTCATATGTCTTGTTTGAGCTTGTTATAGCAAAGTGTTAGACACTTCTGGTGTCTTTTTTTTCCAGCTACGAGGCCCTCCTAATACTTGTAGGTTCCCTGCGAGTCGTAATGGTCCCTCGTAGTATGTAGTAGTCACCTGTGGTTTCTTGGTGTTTCTCATACGATACCCACTTACGACTCATAACACTCGTTATGAGTCATAATGAGGGTCTCATAATCCTGACATAATTTGAAAATGGATACGAGGCTAAAGTATGACTTGTAGTCTTTACTACGAGTCATAACTGCTCCTTGTATTTGAGTTTAAACATTATTTTTTCTAGAAATTTGGCTACTACAAGGCCAGTGTATGACTTGTAGGTCATCCCATAAATCATAGTTGTACTCATACATACAGGCCTGCAAATGCATCAGAGATTTTTGTCTTCTGATTAATTTTGTTTCTATGTTTCTGTGTTTGTGTTTCTTGTTATTTGTTATGTGAAACATTTGATCAAACGTCTTGATGCTCACGTAGGTCATAAAGCTATTTTGCAGATACAATGCCTTTAAAGGATAAATGAGCAATCTAATCCTTTCAACGAAAGTTGACTGACGAATCTTCTGAGATAGAGAGATCTGAGGGGTCTCTAGAAGTTCATAGGGTAAGGATAGACCCCGAAGCTAATAGACCTCAGACCCGGGCACTTGCAGCACAGACTCCCATGGAAATTAACAGTTCCTCCTAGTCTAAAGAGGATGAACAACAGGCTAACAAAGATGGGTCTAATAGAAGCCTACCATAGATGACCCCCACACACTCAGGGTCAGAGTCAGAATCCAAGAGCACCTCCAAGACCTAATAGGATGAAGTCCAGTCACAGCCCCTAGCTGACCGCAGTTGGTGTGTCCTAGGTATGAAAGAGATATATGATTAGGGATTAGAGCCTAAAGGACAGGGAAAACCACTGTGTCAATTTCAAGAAGAGTCTAGACTAAACAATTTAGGTTGGATAAGGTGCTAGGATTGGATGAAGAGTTATATAGACGGGCTACGATGGACCATACAACATCTGGGCATGTATGAGCCATTCATAGTCTTTGAGTTTTATGTGGAGTATCTTGCTACACTCCACCGGGGGCTACCAAAGAACAAGAAGACAATCGAATAGCTGAAGTTATTGGTAATGCCCATTTGGGGTAAGATAGTTCCCATTTCGGAGGAGACCATTAGGCAGATCATATTTGGGCCCACTTATAGAGGGCCTCAGTATACTGCAGAATATACTGGATGCATTAATAAGATTAGGTGAGCAATGACTGGGAAGGATATCGGGGCCAGGACAGAGCTTCTACGATGGATTGCTAGCCAGATTTATGAGGAGGGCTTTGAGTCGACGTGGGTTACAAAACATGAAGATCCTATTGTGAAGGCTCACCTCTCTTTTCGGGCCAAGTTTTGGTGGTCTATTATTTGTTAGCGTACCTGGCCCATTTTCATGGATAATGTGATCATCTTGGAGCAGGCTGTGTTATTAGCCAACATCTTGGCTGGTTATGAGATAGACTAGACCTAGAACATCTCGGAGCAGATCCACTAGGCAGCCATACGGACGAACACGTCACTGCTATTTCATATTTTGATTTATTGTTTATGCAGTGCAGCGGCTATTCCTATTGACCTGCACTGGGACCAAGACATAGGGGCTACACGCACCATGGATCCCAGTCTAATAAAAGCTGTTGAGAACCCAGTGTCATTACCACGAGCAACCTCTCATATTCTAGAGCCATTTCTAGTAGAGCCTCTGACTCAGAGTGCACTTTCAGCTGTTACCGGCCCTACTCCAACTGCTACAAAGCCTATGCCAACTATGGAGATTGAGTTCACACAATCCTCTAGTACTCCAGCACCAGTAGCAACTATATTACAGATTAATTTTTTTACTTCTCCTATTGCTTTTCGGGCATTATTATGTAGGGTGGCTACGGTGGAGTCCAAACTTCAGGCTCTATCTGCATGGGTTAGACCTTGGGTTGACCAGACCGTACGGGACTTAGAGAAGAGGATGAAGGCATTCGCCCATGATCTAATAGATGAGAGAGTTAGAGTAGTGGATGCCCGAGTAGATGCTTTCGAGATGAGAGAGTCCAGCGGAGACTTGAGGGTGCCAGGCCTGTTGACGCAAGTGTGGTGACTGAGGAGTTGCCCAAGTTTAAGACTGAGTTATTGCAGATGTTGACAACTCCTGTTGCAGTCCCAGAGGTGGCACCGGCGGGCAATGATGCATTTTATTGGCTAGCGGCCATCCCCACGTCCTTGGTAAGAGGCTCCTTTATTATTATGATTTTCCAAAGCAAACTTAGAAAAGGCTGAGACTGGAGGAGGAGCCCATACCCGAGATGGTGATGCAAAAGTAGCTATTGTTGGAGGCTATTTAGAGAGATCGGGAGTAGCACACTCCACATAGAGAGGGAAGCTCAGGTGCTGCTGCGGAGGTGATAGTGCCCCAGGACCGCATAGACCAACCAGAGACTAGTACATGATGCAACACTATGTTTTTACTTTTTTTTACCCCAGTTATCATTTTATAATGTTAGATACTTTGCTCTATTGTTAGACAATCCTTTTTATGTTGGTTTTTGGATGTGTTCAACATTTTTATGTTAGATATTGTTTTTACTTATATTGTGGGTATTAGTTTTTTATTTCTAATATATGTCTATATATGTGTCTATGTTATCGTATTTGTTTTTCGTTCTTGTCTTTACTTTGAGGACAACGTATCCTATTTTGGTGGGGTGTGGGAAGTTCAAGATTAAAGTAACCTCAAGTCCATAACTTCCCCTAATTTTGATCCCAAGGTTTTCTTGCCATTTTTTTCTCCTTATGGATGTTTAATTTTCAATTGAACCAACATGTTTATGTGGTGTAGATAATGTGTAAATTCATAGTAGTGTTATTTGTTGGTATATACATACTCTTTAGATGCTTTTTAAAGTTTTGATGAAAAATTGGGTACCCTTAAAAATTTCTTTGAGATTATGATTATTGATGCATTCATGCATTTTGGATATCTGCAAATGTTTGTTCTGATATTGTAAAGGTAAGCTGAGGCTTGAAGCATGACCTTTGAGTATATACTTGATCGTGGGTGCAATGCCATATGTGTTGTGAGCCTATTTTGCTACATTCATGCATCTTGTACAGACTCAGAACTTCCCTTAGTACTCTAAGATTGGTTTGGTGATGTAGTTGATATGGAAAGGATCTTAGGCCTTTATTCTTTGGGAGAACCCACTTTTGGCCTAAATGACCTACCAAATGAGTGAGTGAATCCCTTAGTCCAAATTTTTGAGCTTCTCATGTACTCATTCTTTCTTCACACCTTACTAGCTTAACCTTGTTTGATGAAATACCTTGACTTTGGCCCTGGTCTATTCTTGGACATATGAACCTCAATTGAGACTAAAAACCTAAGTTGAGGGTGGCTACAAGTTATGGCTTTGGTTTGAGGAATAGATATTGCATGCTTCACCTCAAGCGAAAAGACTAAGTTGAGGGTGACCCTTATTTTGGTAAAGTAATGAAAATGAGGGTTTGGAAATAAAGAAAGAAATGAAAAATCATGAGTGGAGTGAACAAAACAGAAAAGAAATGCGCCTTGAGTTGAGAAAAAGAAATGAGTTCAGAAATAAGGCACAACTGAAAATAAAAAGAAAGAACTCGAGAAAAGTTTGAAACAGGAGAAGAAGGGTGGATTTAATAAAAAGAGTTGGGTTATGATAGCAAAAAGTGTTGCTAAACATGGTTCAAGGATAGCTTTTTGTCATTGCTTAACAAAAATGCCATACCAAAGCCACATTAACCTACATTATAAGCCCAAAATTCCTAAAGTGATCCAAATCTACCTTATCACCAAGTCAGAGGATAAGTATAGAGGCAATCCTATGGTGTTAGTCAATATGCATGAATTTCAGTTGTGAGAGTGAGAATGCATCCTCAATCCCTGAATTCTAAATGTTTCTTGAGTGAGTAAGAGGGAATTTTTTTCTGTGAGGGCATTTGCACTACTTGATTAGCATATGGCTACACTAGTGATTGTGGATGGTTAATGCTCCTTAGCTTATCATAGTTGGTTTGCCAGATTCATCATCATATTTTATTATGCTAAGTAACTTCGCAATTTGGTTTTGAAAATGGTAGTAGGGCCCTGGGTTAGAGAGAATGATGTATATGCCATTGATATAGGTGCTATGTTTTTCTTATTGTCTATGCAGATTGAGCCATCGCTTGAGGACAAGCAACAATTCTAAGTTGAAGATGTTGATGTGTTGTAAAAATACAACACATTTGATGCCTAAAACAAGGGATTTTTGTGAGTTCTCAATGTGACTTTTTATGGTTTTTATGTGTTTTTGTGTTGTTCATGCATAAAAGTTAGGTTGGTATAATTTTGGAGAAAAATTGCAGATTTTGCTGCAACATAGGATATAAGAACTCACCAATAAGTTGTAGCACAAGCTACGAGTCGTAGGGTCTGTTGCAGCAAGAAACATGGACCAAAAACTCAGAAATCTGCTAAGTGGATGTCAACACTACTAGGCCATCCTATGAGTCATAAGTTGCACTATGACTCATATCGGTGGACTCGTAGCAAGAATCAGAGAGCTTAAATGTTGGACTAAAAACTGAAGGACTATACTACGAGAGGAGCATACCAGTTGTAGCCCAAGAAATGACTCGTACCAGTGAGTCGTACCAGTTGAGTCCAAAATGTCAAGAACCTGATACAAGACCCGACTACGATTCGTAGGTCACCCTATGAGTCATACCTGGAGACCTACCAGCTGCCAACTATTTTTCTGTGTTATTTTTAGGGTTTATATGTAAAAACTATAACTACATTAAGTTAGGGTTTTATGAGAGATTCCAGATTTTAGAACATAGAATTTGCCTTTGGATATTCTCTAAACAATCATTTAGGGTTTTAGCTTAGTTTATCATTTTCTCTTGGAAAACCCAGTTTTGGGATTGCAAATCTTTATATGTACTCATTGCCAATCTATCAAGCTTTTGGATTTGCAACTTGTGGTGTTTACACTTTTCATTACTCTTGGTAAAACTCTCAACTATGTCTTGTATTTGCATTTTTATTGGTTTCGCCTCAGTCATGAACAACTAAGCACCTTTAACTTGGGAATGTGGGAAGTATGGGTTGTTGACTTGGTATTACCTAGGTTTATTGCATTTATATGATTCGGGTTTCAATGTATTATCTATTTTTCTTCATATTGATAATTGTTTGGTGGTGACCAACACCAAACCCCTTCTACTATCACGATCCCGACTAAGGTAGTGGGGAATAGGAAAAGCGAAATAGATGACAGGATTCGATTGATGTTTTCTCATCTAATCAACCAAGCCTGACTGAGGGAAGGTTGAGTGGGACAATTGGTAATGGTCAGTTGGCACGCCATGGTGGGCGAACAAGTGCCATGGTGAAATTCGACCTTCACCTTCACAAGAGGGATGGAAGAACCTAAGTTACCGTCTTGCATGTGAATCTCCAATTGTAGTTATGTTATCTAGGGAAATCGAGTAAACGAACTATTAGAAACATAATTTCCAAGTTGTCCCTAAAATTGAGTATTTCCTCACGTTATATTTTAGTGTTTATTTTGTTTTTGAATCCCAAACCCCCCCCCCCCCCCCTATTCCTCACCTCTTTA